>VUQK01043710.1:6129-18892 GCA_015106715.1 Bujurquina vittata | reverse complement strand
GCTGCTGTTATTCAAAATTTCCTCTGAAGCTAGGCTGTGTAGCTTGCACATACTGGATGCATTACTATAGCACTGACACACCTCATTGCTCAGTTCATTAGGTGTCGGTTCTGCTGCTACAGCCTTATGTCCGTTACCATATGGTTGCTAATGGTAGCAGAAGAAATGGCCAATGGGCAATGGAGAGAAGATGGGAAAAGCTGGGAAAGAAAGGAGGGAAGACATGTAGAAAGTGGCCTTGGGTCACTGACTCTGCCCAGTAATGTAAACTGGTCCCATTTGTAAATACTGAATATGTTGTCACCCTTTACCCAGAGGGTTGATTCTGTTCATCTGGACGCAGCGTCTTCTGTGGGAGAAATGTTACTTCAGTCTCAGCTGAATCGCATAAAGACCAAAACTAGCACCTTTGGCTGGTTTCATTGGCTATCACCACAAGCTTGGTTTTGTGATCGTTAATAAATTATCATGACCATTGATCAATAGCCTACTATTCACAGAGCTGGGGAATGGCTGCAATCCCAGTATTATAAGATAACACTCTCCTCTGTTCATAAATGCCTTCCTCGACTCCCCGCTCAATCTTTCCTTCCTGTCCAGGATGTGCACTTCCTCATCACTGAAGGAGTGGCCACTAGCTTGTAGGTGTAAATTGACAGCAGAGTCGTGGCTTGAGGAGGTAGCTCATCCACTTAGTCAGGGCTTTTTTGGTTTCCCTTATGTATAATTCATGGCAATCCTCTGGGTACTTAACTGTGTGTGCCAGGGGATCCTGTCCTTGGGGTGGACCAATATCTGGTGTAGCATGTTTTGGAGTCTGAAAGCCGCAGACACAGTGTTTTGAAAAAAAGGTGTCTTGACTGCTCCAGGTACTCCTGAAACATAAAGGATCAACTCTGGTTTTTGCTTAGTCAGCTGTTGTCCGTCTTCCCTGCTCTGACAAATGTCCAGCTGGGATAACCGCATTTACTCAGGGCCTCTTTGTTCTTCTGCTTTCCTGGTCACTTTGTCTGTGGGTAATGGTGTTCGCTCGGTGTGGTATCTTCCTGGTGACAGTTTGTGCTCCCATGGATGATGAGCGTCAAATCTTAAATACTGATCCATATGCATTGGTTTACATCAGCTTTCAAATGTCCTCCATCACTGATGGTAATTTCACAGTCTAAGAATGCCAACTTGTCATTTGTCATGTCCTTGGTTATATGTGTCCTTGTCCTGGGTGATCTTGGTGTGTTATCCGCTGAGTGATCAGTGATTTCTGGCAAGTCCTGAGATTTGAATTTCACTCATTTGGTATCCACATACCTGAACCATTAGCTTTGTGGTGCTGCAGAATAAGATATCAGAGCCCACGTCTTCCATATATGAGTTAGGCACGAGGTGTAACTGGGGAACTGATGGCACGTCCATGTTTCTGCCTGTAATACTGGCTCCTGTATGTGAAATATGTCGACTGAAGATACAGTTCCAAGAGCACTGCTTCAGACAGTCTATTACCCTGAGGAAGAGACCGAAGAAGTCACCTGGATCCCACTGAAAATGTTGCAAAGGGACTTGAAGGGGGCAAAAATCTTAGAGCTGGAAGACTGGTGATTTGGTGCTAAAGAGACTTTAAATGCACCTGAATTTTTGAGTTAGCAGTAGAAGCATATGTGGAAAAAAAAACAGTAAAGCATTTTCAACATATACCTGTAGAGCTCCATCAATGGGGAAAAATAGTATGGCAAATAATAATATCATGTAGCAATGAATTAGCAAGATGTGGCCATATGATCAGTAACTCATGGCCATATTAGTATTTCAGAATGAGATAATTAAGTGTTAAAAACAGAGAAACTGATTTGCCCAACATTTGTCATGTATAGCTATTATTTTCTCCTTTTGTTGTGTTTGTTTCCAATACTCTACTAAAGAAACTACTAAAGAACTAAAGAAAAGCAATATTAATGAGATGTAACAAAATCTGCTTTGTTAAATTTGCACATTATGTCAGAGACAACTCCCTTTTTTCACCTCAAGTGGTTTTGTTCAAAAGGGAAGTCCTCGGTAATGGCATTCACAGGTTATATCACGGAACATTTACAAGGCAAATTGTCTCAGAGTAACTCATAAAAAAATACACGTAAGCGTCGAGACAGCCCTATGGCTGCTTTACATTCCAGTCGACATAAAAACAAATAAGGAAATAAGATCACACGCCAGCCAGTTTAATATTGTAACATCTAGGCATCATCAGATTTTATCCAAGCAAGTGTTAGCTTTGAGCTCCACTGCAGACAGGTTTGGGTATTTATCCTTTAGCATGATATCCAAAAGAAATGTAGTTGTGGACCAGAAAATGTCATACACTCACCATCGGTAGTTTCTCTTTGCCAGCACAAAAAGGATTTGACAGCTCTCATTTGATTTGACCAATACTCAGAACAATGGGAAAGTCCAAGGAACTCAGTGAAGGTCCAAGATGAAGAATTGTCGATTTTCTAAAGATTTTTAAACAACTGCTGATTCCATTCCAGTTTATCAGCCATGGTCTGGAAGAAGACCCAAGTGGTCACCCTCAGGAAATGTGTTAGGATGTTCAGGAATAACCCAAGAACCATCAAAGATCAAGTTTGTAACAAATTAGAAATTTCTGGAGCGCCGGCATTGCTGCACACAGTGAAGTGGGTGCTACATCACCATGGACTGAGAGGGTGCCAAATCAAATCAACCGACAGTTGAAACTTGGACACAATCGGGTGTTCCAACAGGACAATGAAACCAAACTAAGGAATGGTTTTGGAGTGGAGCTAGCTAAAAGCTTCCCAAAAGGCCTGACCTCAGCCCTACTGAAAATTTATGGACTGTGCTTAAAAGCCAGGACCGACTTGAATTAACTATTAGTTCTGCCAAGGAAAGAGTCAAACATTCAGCCAGAATTGTGTCACAAGCTTGCTGACAACTACCAAAAGCATCTGGTTAAGGTGCAACTTGGTAAGGGACATTTAACCCAATATTAGTGGGGTCATATATAGATATTTGTTGTATATACACAACAAGAATTAAATGTATAAGTATAAAAATATCCAGAGATGTCACAGATGCACGTAATTCAATTTATATAGCACCAAATGACAACAGTTGCCTTGAGGTGCTTTGAATTGTAAGGTAAAGATCCTGTAATTAAAGAGAAATCCCAACAGTCAAAATGACCCCCTATGAGCAAGCACTTGGCAACAGTAGGAAGGAATAACTCCCTTTTAAACAGAAAGGAACCTCCAGCAGAACCAGGTTCGGGGGGGGCTGAAAACAGTGGGGGCAGAGGGGAGAGACAGGACAAAAGACACACTGTGGAAGACAGTCAGAGATTATTAATATACACAATTATACACAATAATACAGAAATCATATGGTTTGTAAATGGTTTTTATTAGCAAAATAAGGGAGATGAGTCTACAAAGATTCTCCTTCCACGAAGAACATACACATACATTAACAGTTGTGGCAGTTTCTTTATATGAACAGCTCCAAGATCTCATTTAACATCACTCTCTTGGTAAAGTACTCCTGATCTATGATAACAGACCAGGCTCACTTGGCCATCATAATTTCCATCGCCTAAGGAAAGGCTTCCAGGATCCTCGAGCAGTGTCTCTACTCTCAAAATCATCACTAGGCAGGATCCAAGAACAGCATCTGAATTTAAAAACATTTCAAACCTCATTCTCATCTTCGCAACAATCTATTCTGAAGTTACTTTTCTCTTCTCAACTCCAAATACCCCATAGCCTTTCCCCCCCAAATACATTAAAATATACAGTAAAATGTGCCTACTCTGGTCTTTGTACTTAAAACACTTAAGCATATTATAAGCTCAGTGCCTCAGCTAACCACTTTCTGAATGGTTGGGAAGAATGGATATTTTACACATTGTTTAAAAACCAGGACCCCAGATTTGTGGGGTAAATGTAACAATATACATCGCAGTATTGTACTGTGTGATTGGCTGACAAGGCCTTCCACTGTCAGGGCGCGTGGGGGTTAGGGGACTGTGGAGGCTACATGTTGGTCACAATGGAGACCCATGTGCCTTTAAAACTAGAGGGAAATCCTCCTCCTGATAGCTCAGTGGTGTGCACACAGAAGATAGCAGAGACACTAACATATGAAAACAGTTTACCTCTTTATGTCTAGAACAATTCAGCAGGCAAAAGAACAAGCGTTTGTACTATGACCGCAGTAAAAGGCATGCGAAGGCACAAGTACCAACAAACTGGACTCAAAAGTTGCACTCCTTTTCTTCCCTTTTGGTTGTGGGGAAGGAAGAAAAGGAGCATTTCCATCAACAGTGGAATTTCCTTTTCCAGAGACAGTGGCCGAAGGAACAGAAGGAATAAAAAAACCCAAAATAAAACAAACAAAAACATGATCTCCTCTTTCTCAAAAATGGAAAATCAAAAAAGGTACAAAAGAGAAAATTTTGCAGTGACGCTTTTACAATGATACAAACATCCTACACAAATGTTGTAACGCTAATTCCAAATGTTCCAAGACAAAAAACATAAATAAAGCTGTTAAAAGTGGCATATAGTACAGCACTGGTCCATGACTGATTTTCCCGGCTCTCCTCATCTTCCCCACCAAACATGCACAATAAGCTGGCTCCACTGCCTGAGGACACAAGGGGAGAAATAAAGAAAGATGAAAGACGAGTAGATGGAGGAGGGGTGGCGGTTTTAAAGAGAGGTTTTGGAGAGCTCGACCTTGCTGCTATCGTTCCACATGCATCTGAATTGAGCAGAAAATTAATTTAAGCCTTTGAAAATAAGAAGGCACAAATTCCCCCAAATCAGTGATTAAATTATGATGGATTATGTTGCGTCTTTTTGCTCTGGAAATAAAAAACATTTTTAAAAATTCTTTAAATACAATAAAAAGAGAAAACATAGCAAGACATTTAAACAAGGCTCCCGTGGTTTACACAACTCCCACTCCATCCGGTGAACACATACAGTTGTATTCCTGATATGTGCCCTCGTCCGTGACACACACACACACACACACAAACGTCCACTGCATGTGAGGGATTACTTACCAAGAAAAAAAAAGTTGTCATTTTCATATCATCCTCATCTTCAGAAGAGGCCACAGTCTTTCAGGTTGTTCTTGATAATGACGTCAGTAACAGCGTCAAAGACAAACTGCACGTTCTTGGTATCTGTGGCGCAGGTGAAGTGGGTGTAAATCTCCTTTGTGTCCTTCCTCTTGTTCAGGTCCTCAAACTGACACTGGATGTAGGCAGCTGCTTCCTCATACGTGTTGGAACCTGAGAAAGACAAGGTGGAAGTGAGGCCCGGGAAGTTACCACATAGGAAGGAACACTATAAGTATACATTTGTGAGGTAATGAATTGCATGGCTGAGTTTTATCCTGCTAACTGGGCTTCCTTTGCCAAGAAATAGATTTTTTTTAAATACTGGGATCGCCCTAGCTCACGATCGGTGCATCCCTAATTGCATGTATGCAAATGTCTTGTAATTGTATGGCAACAATGCTTTGATAATCCACTAATTAGTATGCATTTCAGTTGTTTCATTTGTACAGAAACCAAAGATTAAAAACAGAATGGTGCAGGTTTATGTGGATGAACGTGCTGGGCTGAAGCAGATTTCAGAAGATTACTGGTGCTGACCAACAAACAGTCTGGTACATAGGTGCTATACAAAAACAACATTTGGGTTAAGACATCGCTCTCCTTTGCAGAGGATAACCAAAGGGTGTTAATTACAGCACTTCAAAGGTGCTGGTGTGCAGATTTTCTGCAAGCTATATGCTTGTATTTAGCAAGAGAATAAACAGTTTTAAAATGTGCTGGAAGGCTTGCTGCTTTATAATAACATGAGCTGAGGGGTATGATAATTACAATTTGACTGCATGAAATAAAGCTTTTTGCTGCCAGACTCACCAGCATATTCGGGGTAGCAGATGGTAAGAGGACTCCTCTTGATTTTCTCTTCAAACAGGTCCTTCTTGTTTAGGAAGAGGATAATGGAGGTGTCTGTAAACCACTTGTTGTTGCAGATGCTGTCAAACAGCTTCATACTCTCATGCATTCGGTTCTGGGGAGAAAAAAGGAAAGTGACGTTGGTCTTTGCATTTTGCTCAGTGATCCATAAAGACATCGTGAGTGGAACGGATCCTTTACTTCTACTTCTCTGACCATCATGATTATAATGCACAAAGACAAAGTTCCTGCTGTGTGTGAACACAGAGTGCCTGCTATTATGTCATATTTCATGAGTCACACAGCGGAACCACTCACCATCTCTTCGTCCTCGGCCAGCACTAGGTCATAATCACTGAGAGCCACGCAGAAGATGATGGCCGTCACACCCTCAAAGCAATGGATCCACTTTTTCCTCTCAGACCGCTGACCGCCTACATCAAACATTCTGGGTGGAATATAGGAGTGGTCATGTAAGCATATTTCTCAGCTTGACTGCATACATTACAGGCAGTGCTTGTGAAATCCAAAGGCAGCAGTGAGCAAAGCAAAGAAAACAAATGATGTCTTGGTTATAAATGAAAAATAAATGTTACAAACCATTACTGGTTCAGAAAATACTGAAGCATACAACAAATGTTGATAAAAAACCAAGCACATAATCATTATGTAAAAGACAATAAAAAGGGCTTTAGAAGCACCAAGCAGCAACAACCTGAACCTAAAAATGAAGAGGACAGAAGTGACAAAAACTGCAGTTCCTTAAAAGACCCATTTGAGGCGGGCACCAAAATCAAGTCTATCACTGCAGACATTTGAGTCAGCCCAAATAAGCCAAAATAAACATGTTCAGTTTGGCAGAATAAACTGTATTTGTGTCTTTATCATTTAAACCCTTTTGTGACAACTGCAGGACAAGTGTGCATTTTTTGGGTTATGATCATTGATATCAATCTTCTTTCTCCATCATTCAACTGTACACCAAGAAATTTGCTAGGCTGTAATTTAAGCTTATTGTTTGCTAGCCAAAGTTAGCATTTTAGTCAATATTACAAGGAATTATGGCTGTAGCTTGCTAACCAAGCTAGCTTCCTCAGATTAGTGTTATTTAACTCCCCAGATGCACCCACATGGTCACATCTGACTAACAAAATTTGAGGCTGATGCCATGGTGGCTACGTCCATCTTTTATATACAGTCTAAATCCAGAGCAGGGAGGCACTTCCTGAATTGTCCACTGAATGGTTCTGAATTGAACATTTTGAAATGTTTGAATATAGGGCCAGGATTCTCAGTATAGCCTCAGAGATAAATAATTATACAATTCCTTAAACTTTTTTCACATTTAGGACAAATTTTATATAATCTAACCATACATTGTGATGTCAAAAGAGACACCAATGCAAAAAGCATAGCTGTAATGCAGTAAGAAATGTCAAGGGAACCATCAAAAGGCCTCGTTTAGCTTCTGTAATAGTTTTTACTGGTTTACCAAACTGCAGAGGTCCATCTGGAAATACTTCAGTTTTAAAGATGGAACAGGAGGCGGGCTTATGAAAGAAAAATAATACATAATTTGTGTTCAAATTAAATTGAAAGCAAATTTAACCAGAGTCTTCAAATTAGTACATAATCTCCAATCTCATTGTACATCCTGTATAGGGACAATAAAGGCATTCTATTCTATTCTATAAACTGAATACCTTGTTCTTAAGATAACTAGTTAATTCCTGCATTACACAAACTACTTCTACTTCAGGTTTGTAATTCAGTGTGCTTTTATGCAAGAAATATGTGTCTTCATTACAGTGACGCTGAATTGGCTAAAAACACTCGCGGTATCATGACATCACTAGGCCGCCTGCGCTCACTTCCTGTCTGTGTTTGTTAACAGAGGGCGACAACTGAGTCATAGCTGCTGTGCGCAACACCTTCGCAGACTGTGTCACAACGTACAGCTGTAAATGTATAAAGGGAATTTCTTTTGGAGTGAATGAGTCAACAGGAAGGAAAACTAATTAAGACATCGTGTAAAACACCTTGAGCCAGTTGTTAGGGCAACAAAATTCTCACTTGAAGTGCAGGTCCTTGAATGTGAAGTGTGTCTCAACAATGCCTGTGGTTTTGACTCTGGTCCTCAGGACATCCTGCTGAGTTGGGATGTAGGTGGCGTGGGATATCCTGTCCAAATCGTTCAAGTAGCTGAGAGAAGGACAAAAAGAAACGGACATGAGGAGGGAAGGGTTGGAGAAAATACATCTAGGTCACATATGTCTAATCTCAGTGCAGGGAGGTGATAAATCAGGTTAGAGACTATAGTTTGGACTTAAACAAGTCACATGTATACATTTTATGTACATATGTCAATATACTCCAGTTTTACACATTTGAATTATTTTCATTTGTTTTACCCATTTCTACTGTATAAAACTTTAATTTGACACCAAAATAAAACTCTTACAGAACAAATATAAAAACTGGAAGTTAAGTGAAAGTACGTAGCATTTGTCTATGTGCCATTGTGTCTAAATCTAACAGTGGCTCTGTGGTTAGATTTGTTGCTTCACAGCAAACAGGACCTTGGTTTTAATCTAAGGTCTTTTTCAGTGGGGAGTGTACATTGCTTTCACTGGTTGTGGGGTTCCCTCTGTGTGCTTTGATCCCTCCCACGGTCCTAACAATATGCAGCTGAATTGGAAACTCCCTGTGTGTGATTGTCTCTGTGTATTAGACCTGTAATAAACTAGCCATCTGTCCAGGGTGCTGTCCCACATTTTGCCAAATAAAGTACCTGCTGGGACAGACTCATTACCTTGTATAGGAATAGCTGAGTACTGAAAATAGAAGGATGGAATTCAATTTATTCTTTATCAGTTTTAGTAGACTTTTGCTTTCTCAACAAAATTCTTGCACATCAATCCAGACCAAAACAACCTTCTCTGCTGACTGTAGTGCCATTGCAACCATATAAAGATAAAACATTTTGCAAATAGAGCAGGAACATTAAAAAAAAAATCAATGTGTTTAAATTATTATGCATTACCAAATTACTTTTTCAGAGCCTGGTAATTGTTTAGTATTTCTTGTAAGGACATTACACATAAACTTAGACACTTTGGATGCATTATGACTCAAGTTAATACCTCAAGGTTACTGCCGATAAATTACAAGGAAGGGGTGGGGATTAGTACCCTGTAGATAGAAGCACAAGTAATCGCCATTTCATGCAAACAAGCCTGCTGTTTGTCCTACAGGATATTACGTGAAGAAAAAAATAAATAAAAATACACACCACTCTGTTATGGTGTTCAGAAAAACCCTGGACAGCAGGATAAGCGGAACTAATTAGAAAATGGCCAACCGCTGCAGTTTGTCCTGCAATATAACTGCTGATGTTTGTTCAATAGCAGAAAAACAAGGCAAATGAATTTCTCATTTAAAAAAACAAATCAGCCTTGTGATATAATTTGTTTCAGTGCCCAGGGCAATATATGGTAGGTTCCAACTGGTAAAGACATATTCAGCTAAAGAGAATTCTTTTGTGTATATATTTTACTGATGTTTTTTAAGCATGTGGTAAATGTTCCTGTTCTGAAAGAAAAGGTCAAAGATTAAACAGCCTTTGCTGCCATCACTCAGGCAAGGTAGAGGAAAGCAAATATTGACAGTCTAAAAGTCCAGACACATCAGTTGTACAAGTAGCTCTCTAAGCACGGTTGAAGGTTGGGGCAGCCTGTGTTTGGCTTGTGTGTTTCCAGTGGAAAGGTGTTCATTTTGGGCTGGCCTGGTCACCTGACGTGAAAGACTTTGTCATTAACAGTCTTTTCTGCAGATGACTCACAGTTGTGGTGAACCCGGCGATTATTTTGTATGACTGTGTGACTCACTATGCTGCCGAATCGTTGAGCTGATATTCGCGGGAGCGGCTGAAGCAGGCTTGAACACCTCCATCCTTCCAGAGTCGCTTAATGACACCGGCCAGCTCAGCTGTCATGAAGCCTTCCTCCGCTGAGCCCGCCAGCACAAACAGTTGCCGTGCATCATCCTGAGAGAGGAGTCGGGGTGGTGAGATCATAAATCAGCCATCTAAGTCATTACACTACCATATTTTTCATAATGTTATATTGAAGGGTGTGTAAGCAGAGACTATTGTTGCTGCTGACAGTGAGTATTTAATGTAACTACCTGCTTGTTTCCCAACCCCACAAATTTACTTTGGATTTCTACTCCAAACTAACCAAATTACAATCCTCTCTCTACTCACAGCTCTTGCAAGGTCACCAAAGTCAATCTTGAGGCGCCCCATGGCTCTGATGATGGCGATTATGGACTGGATAGTGTTGCTGTAGACCACAGCCTTGTACTGCTTACATTCCTCTTCTGAGTAGCCCGCCTCATGGATGATTCTGCAAGGGGTGGGTGGGTGGGGGGGTTGGGGGGTTGGTTAGCAGTCAGGCCAACTTTTCACTGCAGTACACTGTCCATCACCGAAACAAAACAATTTTTTACATGCTGAATGATGTATTTTTTTTTTTAAATCATTCTTAGAAATTATTCTTCCTCCTCAGTTCAACTTCAGCACCACTTTAAAAAGTCCCATCTGCACAAATAGTATCTGGCCACAGTGGCCGTGATCTCTGCAAGAATTATGATTATTAAGGGAAAAGAAGCTTTTTCCCTACACTTGCACTCAGTTTTGGTTACTAAAAGCATCAGCTGAATTCATGCCATGTAAAATTATTATCTTGGAGTTCTTTCAGTTTATTTCAAACTAAAAATTCTGAATAGAGCTTTGATTTTACTGTTCATAAGGAGAGGCTTTATGCCATACTATTGGCAGCCTACAAACCCCATGAAAAGCCCAAAACCAACAATGCGTCAGTCTTTCAACAAATTCCATCTTCCTTACACTGTCACCGGCATTCCACCCTGAGCCATCTTTTCCTCCTGAAGATGTAAGCTTCATCTTTAAATTGGATTTGTTCTTACTAACACTAGCTGACCAGCTATAAACATTTATATAATTCAGCCCTGTTAAGCTACACTAAACACTTTCCTTAAATCATATAGTTATCTGTCTGGACACTGAACAATTTCTTACTGGTTAATAACCAATAAAGCAATATTACAGTAGGACAGGTACAATTTAAAAAACAAAACTGCAAAAATATATTGCGCTTCTGACATGTGGATGTCTGTTGATTGATGAATGTAGCCATAAAAACATTTATCAAAGATGTAATTCATATGCAGGCCACACGACAGTTTATGGATGATGTATAGCCAGAGTTGATATTAATGTATGCTTCTGGGTTGGCTTCATGACCAATATGCGTGACACCTGTTTGTACTGCAACTCACAAGGCGTAACATCACCCATAGAGAGTATGATAGCATGATTGGTGTTTGACACTGTTTGTGTTGTGGAAAATGAATACTCTTCCAGTGTGTAATCTAGTGTGGTGTCATCATGCATCTCATCAGAGAAGCAATTGGGAAAAAGAAGAAGAGAATGAAGTTTATTTTGCTCGCTCAGTGTGCAGACTTGACACACCCGGGAGAGAAATATACTCACTTCATCTGCTTGACAATTGTGCTTTTCCCTGATTCGCCAGCACCTGTAAAAGACAAAAAAATAAGGGGGTATATTAGATTGGTTTTCAAATTTCATGAGCTTGTTGTTGCTTGCATTCAAGGCTTCAGTGACACATAATCAGAAACTAACGCTTATATTGGCCAGCCCACAACATCTTCTGTTTTTACACGAGGATCCAATGTGACTGAACAGCATGAATGATGGGAAACAATGAAAATGCAACCTGAACATAACCACGTTGACCAAAGGAGAACTTAGAAACAACACTGCTTTTGTATGATTGTACTCTGAAGTCGATGCATGACTACAGCGTTTAGGTTAAAGACGCTTTTAACTTCTGATTAGGTCTCATCTCCAGGCAGTTCCAGCCTTTAATATCATAACTCCTCAATCCCAAAAAAGTATGACAATCTGTTGCTAAATGTCTGTCTGGGGTTTTATCAGCCTTGTTTTCACTTAATAAGAGATTATTGACAGCAGTGTGAATTCCTGAAAAACAGGCTCCTCTTTAGCATGGTAAGATGCTCAGCGCTGACCACTAATCAGATTGACGTCAGTTTCCTTGATTGATGAGGCAATACTAGTGGTGGAGTAGGGGGTGGTTATAAAGGGAATCAGACCGTCGGCACAGCTTTTGTTTGGTTTTGTGGATCTTTTAAACCGCAGTGTCACTTTAACTGCTCTCGTCATTTTCAGGCCATCTCTGGTGTGAGGTTACAGTCACCTGAAGAGACCCAATGGCCCTGTGGGTGTGTCACATGCCGATTCTGACTCAAGTTCATCATGTATAACACGTCTTCAGCCCTCTTCTCCACTCCCACACCAGTTCCCTGTGAGTGGCCTTTTACTGAAAGGTCTTCTTCACCAATAAAAGCCATATGTGATATCTTCACAACCCACATTCATTAGACTTGTGTGCGCTAATGGGTATTACCATAAACAACATCAGAACTACTAACAATCAATGTCCTCATATTACAGCAGTGGAGACCTGAGCTATAGTGAAGCAATTGGCTGGTTCTTATTGACGTAATGCCTCTCTGCCAGTAGGGAAGGTGTTTCTAACCACTAGAGTGTGGCTATTCCCCGAGTAAACGCCCACAGCTTCTCTCTCAGCCCTAGAAGCAGAATAAGGGGAAGTGGAATTATATCATGAAATCTGCAACTATATTTTACCAAGTGAA
>VUQK01043709.1:13204-40127 GCA_015106715.1 Bujurquina vittata | reverse complement strand
AAAAAGGAAGGGAGAGGAGTGGGTGTAGTGGCGCACAGCTGCAATCCCTAGCCTTCCTTTCCTCCGTGCCTCACTACACCCTCTCCTCTCCCTTCCTTTTTCACTTGCACACAGGCAGACCATCTCTGATATCAACCCCAGTTTCCTCTGGCTTCACAACCTCGTGATTAAATATGTTTCTCTTTTTAAACAGGTGGGGGCTATTATTTTAAAATCAGTTGTTTATTTTGTTGAGTCCTGCATGTTTCCGCTTGAATGTAGAGACGATTGTCACTTTTTCAATATGCCTGGACTAAAAGATATTAAAAGTGATTTTTACCCATACAGAAACGCACACATCTATAAATACAGACAAAAATACATCCAAATCTGAGCTTGCAAAGATGCATACATTAATTTTTCTTTCTTTCTTTTTTGCTGCACATGGATGCTAGCCACTACAAAGCATAAAAACCCTTATTTATCTGTCTGCCACTATATTAGGTACACCTGTTTGCTTGTTAATGCAAATCTAATCAAGTCAGTGCAAGTAGGCATAGAAATGGTCAAGGCAACCTGTTGAAGCTGAAATCATTAGTATCAGAATGGGGAAGAAAGATGATTTAAATTGTTTTGGACATGCTGTGGTTGTTGGTGCCAGAGGGGGCAGGTCTGAATCTTTCAGAAACTGATGGCAGGAGATTGTCCAAAAAAGAGAAAATATCCAGTGAGCGGCAGTTCTCTGGGTGAAAAAGTCTTATTGCTGTCAGAGGTCAGGCATGACCAGAGGCTACAATTCTCATAGGCTCACCAAATTTGGACAATAAAAAATTGCAAACATGTTGCCTGGTTTGTTGGTAGGATCAGAATTGAACTTAAGAAAAATTAAAGTATGGATTCATCTTGCTCTACATCAACATTTCAGGCTGCTGGTGGTGTGAGGGTGTGAGGGATATTTTCTTGCCACACTTTTGGACCCTTACTATCAAATGGGTATTGTTTAAACACCAGAGCCCGAGTGTTGTTTCTTAGCATGTCCATCCTTTTATGCCTGTAATGTACCCATCTTCTGATGGCTGCGTCCAACAGGATAACATGCTATATTACAAAGTTTAAATAATCTCAAAGTGATTTCTAAAACATGACGGTGACCTCCACAGTCATCAGATCTCAACTCAATACAACAGAATACCTTTGGGATGTGGTGGAACAGGAGATTCACAAGATGATATGGAGCTGTGTGATGCTATTATGCCAACATGGACAAAATTTCAGAGGAATGTTTCAAGCACTTTGTTGAATCAATGAAGAATTAAGACAGATCTCAAGGCAAAAGGGAGTCCAATAACATTGTCATCTTCGGAGATTTCCTTCAGTACACGCTCCTCGTTGTCAATTAAACATTTTGTGACATCATAATGACTAGTCCATCTGATTTCCAAAAATGTTTTCAAACCTGGTGTGAAATTGTTAAGAGAACTGGAAAGATCAAAGAATTTCTTTGCATGTGGCTCACTCTGCATTGCATGTACTACAATTAGGTGTGGCTGGTGGTTGTAACAGTGAATGTAGAGGATGTATTTGCCAGTTTTGCTCGGATTTTTTGCCTGACACCACCTTTTACTCCACTCATCACTGATGCTCCATCATAACATTGACTCACAATGTCTTCTGGACTGAAGCCAACATCTGCAAGATACCGCAGTATTTTTGTGGACATGTATTCAGTATGTTCAGGTGGTTTTTGGTAACGTCGGCACACTTATCTTTTTCAAGGCTATATTTAAAAAATTTCAAAAACAGACCAGCAGCACCATCAGCTTCTCCTTGATCAAGCCTCCCAGTTGTACCACGGAGTCCTATAGTAGCTCGTTAACACAGATAAATTTGATGACATCACCAATGCTTTTAATATTTTTTTGACCTGTGTTTTACCCACTAGCATAGAAGCAATGGTTTCTCCCGTTGCCTCTCTGTGCTGTTCAGCCCATGTTCCAGCAGCCAGCACATGAGTGTGGCTGGATGCGTGCTTTTACGAGCACCTCCCTCTTTCCAGAGCTGCTTTCCAGTTGTTAAACCCCGCAAAGTCAAGACTGTGTCCATCTCGTTGCCCGTTGTATAACTGTGACACAGGAAGCAGAAACATGCGTCCCGAGCAACAGAGTATTCCCGCCAAGGTGTAGTGCGGTACCACGCCGGGTTGAATGAGCACGTTTTGGATAGTTAGCTAGCACTGGCTGTGTGGGCCCAGTGCTGTTCAGGTCCGCAACGGTAGGACCTGGTGCTGAAACGGCTAGAGGAAGGACCTGCTTTGGGTATGGGGATGTGGCTAAAGTTGGACTAGCATTAGAATCTGAATCTGCTCTCTGGGTCTGCTTTAAGCCAAAACGTGAGAAGAATGTTTCTTTGTTCAATCTGATTAACTCAGACCTATGAATCATTCATGCATATAAGGTATGAACCAGTGTTGTGTCTACACATAACAGAAAACTGTGTTAAACTGTATCTTTAGACACTTTGTTACTAGCAGCTTTCCAAAAAACACATTTGTTCTCATTTATTTAGCTGAGTCTACACAAAATACCAACAGTAACAGTATGTCAGGCATAAAAAGGTAATTCCTAAAGAGCTGTTAGCTGGAAACTCGGCATGCCTCAGTTTGGTGTGCACCATATTCACCATAAAAAGCAAACACGCAAAAGCCAGAAGAGTATAAAATGTTTTATTTGTTGAAATGCAGAAGCAAAGTAGAAGTTTGTTGTTCTCACACATCAGTATTAAAAATAATTTAAATATATTACATCTTTGCCATAATTTCTGAGACCGACTACAGACACAGAGAGATGGTGTGATTACAATTCATCTAAATTAAAACCTATTTAAAAAAAAAGAAAAGTCTCAAGCCTTTAAAAGAAAATATGAAAATGATTTATGATTTTCTGTCTGCTTCTTTAATGCCTTTGTGGATGAATTTTTAGGCGAGGCTGTCATGTCTTCGTGGCAGTAATGAAGCACTCGTGTTACCTCTCAGCTGAATGGCTCATTCTTCCATGTAATTGCCTTGATTACCTCATATGACATCCACTGTCATTAGTGCTGAGCACACTAATAATTCGCCCTCTTTAACATTTAATTAGTCAAATCACAGTCAATGTGAAGTTTTTTGTGAGAGGCCCTAATGCAGCAGAAATGTGTGTGAGATTCACGTTAGCTTACTGTATACTTTTGCCTCTCTGGATCTCGCTGCATGCACGTCCACCTCTGCGTTCATCCACATGCTTGAGGGGGGTCAGACCGTCATCATAGCGAGTCAAAAATGTTGTGCTCGTAAAGCTGCAATGATCAGTCTGTATTGTTGTTTTTCAGAGGGAGATGTCTGAGGATACCTGCAGCTGTTGTCCTGGTTTCCACCTGCCGCTGCGTCGGCTGCCGTCCGCCCGTCTGTACGGCTGATTCCTTAAATCTGAGGAGGAGGACGCAGAACAAACATAAATAACCCATCTGAGACAGGAAGCTTGAGAACGGCTCACTGAAAGATGTCAAAGGCGCTTTGTCACAGAACTACACGGGCCTGTTGGGTTTCACTGACTGAGGCATGAAATACATTTTTTCTCATCAAACAGCTCAAAAAAAACAGGAAAATGTGCAGACTGTAAGTAAAGGAACAAAGAGTCAATGCCAACCCATCCTGGCTCTATACAGAGCTGATTTCCAACCCCACAGTTTTGCCCTTGGCCTCTACTAGAGTACGTTTGCAGTTTTCACAGTTCATAATAATAATTTTACAGAATTTTGTGGCTGTATTAGCGTAGCTGTGGTCATTTTGTGTAATTTCCTTGTATTTTGTGCCTTTTTAAAGGTCATTTTTTCAATGTGTACTTCCATCTTCCTATTCTCACAGATTTGACATGTCATTAGTGGATTTTAAAGATGACTTATTCTGTTCATTTCCAGCTCCACAGCAATCATCTGAAAACGGATTTAGGATCAGTGACATGGCGGATGGACTCTGTGCTTTATTCTTCGACTCTGCCAAAGTAGCTTTGCATGATTCACAGTTCAATCTATCATCCATCTTGTGTTGTGGCACCCCCTTCTGTTTAAGCCTTCCTTTTTCTAATTGGCTAAACAGAATGTTTGACCAGTAGGCGGGTGGGGCTTCTGTACATCAGATGACCATATTAGGGATATCTTAAACTGCTTAGAGGCAGTTTGAGATGATGCATACACGAACCATCACAAACCTTATATACTTTTTAAAGGACTAACAGAAGTATATTTTTAACAGCATAAAGTGGTACATCAGAGCTCCCAGAAAAAAAAAAAAGCACCTTAAACACGCAAACGCCACACAGCTTGGACCTTTTGTGGGTTTCAAACCACGGCCCTCCAATGAATGAGGCAGCAGTGTTAAATGCCCTTTACTTTAATACCCTTTTGAGCCCGTTCTCTCCAATAAAGGAAGGCTAAACCACTGCGTAAGAAGCAGAATAAAATGAGCTTTGCTGAGTACATTATTTGCATTAGCACTGTAACAGTATGTTTATGACAGGTCAGGATACACTTGAGAAAGAGATTTTAATCTCAATGTGTTTTCTTCATGGTTAAAAAAAGGTAAAATAAAAAATAAGGAAAAGCATTACAGATCCCCTTTAGTCATACTGGTGGGACACCAGTAAATGTTTGGGTTGTTGTGCAAAGCCAAGACAAGCTTCCTACAATATGTTCCTGTGTTTTAGTTTGAGCTGCTCTCCTTCTCTTTGAAAGGCGTTTCAAGTGTGCCAGAAAATCTCTGGAGAAAACTCAGCCATGAGGCATAAATCCAGTAAACAGCACCCAAAATATTCCTTCAAGGGCAGACTGTCTGGGACACAGAAGGCAAAACAGACCATTTCCATGCAGTTTTACTTAAATATAATGTGTTTTCATTATTCTTTTAATTACTGTTGTTTACGGAAGTAATTTGAAAGGTATGTTTGACTGGACCAGCTAGTTCTGGGCTCAACCATTAGAAGTGACCTCTACACTGTATATCCACCGTCTCTTCCTGGTTATAAATACGATGACAGCGTCACGGGCAGCAGGGCCGGATTTTAAGACATCACCTCTTCACTGAAGACGGAGTCGCAGAAGAGACGAGAGGAGCGTTTGGCGGAGCGAGCTGTGAAGGGCACGGATTTAAGAGCTGAAGACGGCAAAGAAAAAACAGGGACAAGAAGAGAGGGACACAAGCCTTAGAAACATAAACTAGAGAGGGGGGGTTGAACTGAGCAGATAAAAAAAAGAGCAGTCCAGAAGAGGAAATAAGAGAAAATGTTAATAAGTGAAGATATGAGATTAAGAGCTGTTTGAATAAGAAAATAAAAACAATGAGGCACCTTAGTGTGACAAAGTAAAGTCAGGAACTAGTCAACTTGGCATAGCATAAAGACTGGAATCAAAGGGTTAACATGCTCTGAAACACAACACCTCCCATCACCTCTAAAGCAGTTATTAGTTGAATCTCATTTATTTAAGGCCTCAGTCACATAGGCCATGGAGAGACTGGTAGGTTGCTGGTTGCTCACAAAAAAAATCTGGATTCCTCAACCGATTGGCAAGTGGTTGCTTCTGTTTTCTCTAGCAGCCAGTGGTGTCCGGTTTCTTCCCTGCACCTGTACGCTATGCTGAGCTAAGCAAACCAAATCCCAACTCGCATCTCTTAAACAGACAAATTCTCAAAGTCATATAATCTAACTGATGATTGTTTCAGTTCAGAACACATACAATATGAAAGCCAGGTTGTTGTGTACCTGTGATGATGTCCTCGATGGCTCCATCTTTCCCCTCCCTCACCAGAGGTGTCATCTGCCTCTTCTTCAGCTCTGCTATGAGGTCCATCTGGGGCAGTCTGGGCATCATGGGACCCTGAAACAGCAAATCAAACATATCTGAATACAAATTTCTCCTTCTTTTAAGGGATAATTCTGCTTTTTTTTACAACATGGTGTGAATATATAATTTTGGAACTGCTCTGTTGCATTGTTTTAGTACTTGAACTGATGTTTTTGTACTTTCCTCACCTTGTTCCCCATAACTTCAGGTTTAGTGGGAGTCAAAGGAGCCTCATGTTTTTTGTTCCTCTGCCCGTTGTCCACCTCTGCTTGCTGTCAAATGCAATAATAATGTTTTTAGCGTCAAACAATAAGCAATCCCTTATAGCTGCAGGTATGATGTAAACGCTGTTTGTTCATATCAGTGATGTTCTCGCTGTTCTGCACTGTTATCTGACCTTGTACGCTTTGATGAACCTGACAAAAACAGGGAAGAACATGGAGGGCGGAGTGGACTTGGGGTTCTCTCCAAAGTACTCCACAGCTGAGTCATATGCATCCTGCAAGAGAGATAAAAGATTAAGTTCATGACCTGACAGGTACTTTCTGTTTCTAATATCAGCACAGATGAATCTGAGACCTGTGCAGTCTTTCCATCAGCTATGAGACAGCTGAGCAGCTCAGTGCTGCTGCTGAGAAAACTCTGCAGCACGGGGTTTTCTTTTTCTACGGCGAACTCCCTCTTTGTCCCCTCCATGCCTCTCTCCAGAGCCTGCAGGTCCTGCAGAATACTGTCCACAGAAACTAAAAGACACAAAGACTTCAGTGTCCTTTAAAGGTGAGACTGGAGCTTCAAATGCTCATCACTGCTGATAAAACAGTAATCAGATTTTGAGGTATTTAAGCTGATCAAAGGGTCACACACACACCTTTGTAAACTGTGATCGGGGGTTCAGCCATCCGGTTATAAATTACCTGTGAGGATGTGCTTACCAAGTGCGGCCTTATCCAGGAAGTGCAGCTCTGTGTAGAAGGACTGCAGCTCCGGGTAATTGTCCTGGATGATGCTGACGATGAAGTGCAGCAGCGTCTGTTTGCGGTCCGTAGATTTGGTGTCCAACAGCTTGGAGGAGCCAGCAAAGAGCGGAAATCAGCCTGACGTTAGACTGAAGGTTGCACTAAATATTCTTGGATTGTGTACAGGAATAGAAACTGAAGCAAAAAGCCATCTGTAGCTGCAGAAACAACAAAACTCAATTCATTTTCCTCACCAAGTCTAAACTTTGCAGACGGAAGCCGTATGCTGCTCCTCGCTTGCTGCTGTTCATGTAGTTTCCAAACGCCAGGATGATCTTTGCATCAGAAACAGAGTCAGAAATGTATGCTGTCAGATGTGACACAAAGTGACAACATGTGTGATAAATAGCCCACACTGGCTTAAAAATACACTTGCAGTGACAAAGCATCTGTCACAGAACAGCAACTTTTATTTTATAAAACTTTAAACCTGCCACAAAGGCGAGAAGCTCTCCCTTTTCAGAAACAGCTCTGTGGGTTTTTAAATGTCACCTGGTGTGAAATTTGAGACTAACTTAGCAACTAATGGTGAAGAAGAAACCACATAAATTCCTCAGGGTTAGAGATGCAGGTTGTTTGGTCTCACTTTAAAGCAAATGTGTCCTTGTTAGTGTCTGCAACAAGCTACGCTTTGTAGGCCACTTTCTCAGAACTGCTTAACTGAAGCTGAATTCCACCAGCGTGACTTTGTGCACAAAATAATTCACAAAATACCTCAAATATACAACATTTAGCAACTTGTGGGGCTAAAAAAATTAAGCCATCGTGGAAGCTCCTCTTATAGCCACTGAGGCTGGCTCTAAAACTATAACCATATACAGTATGTTAAAATATAGTTTTCCCCTCCATTGCAACATGGATGAACATCCTATTGGAGTTAGGGCCTTATGGAGACAGGGAATCAGTGTGGCAGTTCTACCTATAAAACATTATTACTCAGTCCAAAACTGCAGCGCTTCAACACTTAAAATAAAACCAATCATCACCTCGAGGATCCTCTTCAGCTTAGAGGAAGATCTGATCGACATCGAGGCTGCGATGATGGCATTCAGTTGCTGTAAGAAACAATGCAAAGATTATTTTTTGTCATGTCCACATTATTGTACACGGTTTTAAATGACTACTTCTACATTTTGGAAGTGTGTATTTAACTTTCCTGCACAGAGTCACATGACTGCACAGTAAATATGAAGCAACTGCCTTTTCCTCCTGTGAAATCCCTGCTGTAAACTCTGCTTCAGTCTTTCCTCAAATACAGTTCAACTCAAGTATTCCCCTTTGGACCACCATTGGCAGACTCACAGGCTGTATAAGCTGGACGCTGATGGGGAAATTGCCCATGAAGGTGAGAGTGCTGATGCGCTGGGAAAGCCGTGGGATCTTGCTGAAGCGCACCATGAAGCGGTCCTCCTCGCTGAGCTCGTCCAGGGGCCTGCCCTCACACTCGTAGTTGTGGATGAGCTTCATTTCGTACTCCGTGGGGATGAAACGCTCCAGCAGCTCGAGGAAGTCCAGACTCAGAGCTCTCTGGTTATACCTGCAGGGATGGAACTGATTTGAATATAAAGGCTCCTCACAGTATATTCAGATTTTGTTGTTTTTGTGGTTACATTACTCAGCACGTACGTCTCAATGGCACAGCAGATATCAGAGGCAGCCATTCCTTCCTTACGCAGGGTGATGGCCAGGTTTTTGGCCCTGTTGGGCTCCATTAGAGACACTTTACTGGGACTCTTGTGGGCCATTTTCATCTTTATGGTGCCCAGCTCTACTGGGGTGGATTGGGCTTTGGTCTTAAACTGCTCCTCAAAGGCAGCCATGTTTAGCTCCTAATAACAGTTGAAATACAGAAAAAGAGGAAAATTCGCAGAGATCAGGAGGAGAAATACGCTCACAAAGGCTTCCAAATGTAGAAGATTTTCAACCATTAATAACTTTCTTAAAGGCCAAAATGAATGGAGATAATTCCTGAGTTAGAAAGATGTGGAACCCACACAAACTCTGATAGAGCCATTTCTTTTGTCTTATGATGCTACAGTAGAACTTTTAAAAAACAGAAACATATAAATACATATAGAGAATGACTTCAATATGAAAAACAAAATGAAGATCCATGTGCAGAGCACAGGAAACTAAAGCAAAGAGAAAACATTTGTTTTAGTGTTTTTTTTTTCTGCTTTGCAAAAGAAGGAATTATCAAAAAAATCTCTAAAATTTAAACTTTTTGTACACATTTGTGATTTGTGTATAATATCAAAACGGTTTCTTAAATGAAAATGACAAAAAAAAACACGAGTTATAACTTCTGCCTTAGCTTCATGGACTTGACTGGAGTATGAGCACCACCTGCTGTTTATTTAACCAACTCTTAGTTATTACATATTACTTTAGTAGAAGAAGCTGGCATTCGTTTGCATTTTGTTTAGCATATTTTCTGCACCACTTCTGGATTAAAACCCAAGCTGAAAATGGAGCAAATGCAAAAGTAACAAAAAACTGCAGTTCCATTAATGGCCACTTGAGACTTGGCTCCAAACCTGAGTTAATCTCCACAGACTCCCGTGTTACAATGTCTAACTTTACAGCATCACAAAGCTCACGAAAAGGGGTCTCTATGGATAGTTTCCTCCTTCATATGTTCAGGGGCTGAGTTTTTTTTATAACCCCTCCAACTGGAGAGGGGAAGACTTAAAGTTTGGGGTGCTGTGACTGATGAAGATGAAGATATAGCTAGTCTGCTAGTTTTCACTTACACTTATTAATGATACTGAACTGGATGTCTCCTAGTGTTTGAGGTGCTGATGCCTTTTGGAGCTTTCAAAATTAACTAATACAATTATCTGACCAAATGACCAAAGAACTGTGTATACTACTTTTTTATATATTTAGTCTGTCACTTAGAGCTAATGAGCAAGTCACCTTGCTCAGTGGTCCCACCCCCCAGGCCATGTTTGCGTGATGTGAGGAGGACGCTGTTGATAAAGTTGCATACAAGCACACAGTGGAATCACATTTATTATTATATTTAGAAAATGTCACAGTTTTTATGCTGGTCATAGTTTTTATTTTCTTGTATTTATCTGCCACACCTTAAAGGTCGTTCCATGAAAATAGTGCCTGACATTAAACCGGTCTGTGGTGCAAAAATGGTTGGGGAGCGCTGAGCTTGCTAACAAGCAAGCTAGACTTGGCTGATAACGTAGCACAGCATTAAAACCCTAGTGACTAAAACCATCGGGTGCTATCATTGTGTCCATCTCTTAAATACAGTCTATGCAGAAACCTCAGCCCAGATGTTTAGAAGACAAACCTCTAAGATGTGCTCATCATCCAGATCATTGAAGACTGTTCCTGCCACCTGGGTGGATTTGAGGGCTTGCCAGTTGAACAGCGGCATGCGGTATTTGGTTTGAATGGGCTTCTTATTTTTACAGTCTGTAAAAGAAATGTTCACATTGTGACATATCTTCTTAAATTTTGTTGGTTTCACAGGAAAAGACACTGAAAGGCTCCCAAAGTACATTTGAAAAATGATTGCCAAGGCAGTATTGAGAAAAAAAAAAGTTACTTCTTCCACATTTCTCTACTCTGTGATATTTCTTGACTGTCTGTAAAGTTTTCAGGTCTCTACAAAGGTTTGTTAAAAACCTCAAGAAACCTCCTGCAGGTTTTTGCTTGCTGTAATCATTTTCAAATTTACTGTAAAAAAGTCTCTTCTTTGAGATTTATAACACAAGAAAATATGAATCAAAGTTGCTCAACAATTTTTTTAAAAGACTTACTCAGACCATAATTTTTACACTGATTGTGGACTCACATGAGCTCCCTCCAGTCTCTTTTGCTGATGGCTGAGTCGTACCACCTCCGGGAGGCAGGGGGGCTGCTGGCGGTGGTGGAGGAGGAGGAGGTGGAGCTGTGGTTGAAGATGGAGGTGGAAGTGGAGGAGGAGGAGGAGGAGGAGGGGGAGGAGGAGCTTGTACTGCTTCTGACTGTGGAGAAGCTTCTGTTCCGGATGCTGAGGAGGTGGGAATGGCCTGAAGGGGGTTCCCTGTGCTGACTTCATCTTTAGCTGTCAGGGAAACGAACAGCGCTCTCATTGTATCCCATTTTTAAATTCTTGTCTCAGTATATTTAGTAAGCAGAATCAATAAATCAATAAAAGGGATTTCCTGAATCCAGCTCATAAAAGTTGAATTGCTCCTACACAAAATACTAAGAAAAATATGCTGACAAATCCCTAGCTTTTTGGATATCATCATTAATTTTATTGCAAAGGATACAAAAATAGAGCTTAAAACTTGTGTTTTATGTCGCATTTAAAGTATAACTTGGACGACGGACACCTTAAAGACTCTTAAGCACTAATGTAAGGGTATGTATATATGTAGAACTTTATTTTAGTCTGGAAGTGTGATAAAAACAGTGCTGACCTTTCTGCGTTACGTTCTGCTGGACCACCTGAACATCTAGCTGTCCAGAGGAGGAGCGCTCCATTTGGACAAGACCCTGCTCTACCAGAGCCTGAACTTTGACCTCGAGCTCCCTCAGGGCCCGAGCGTCTTCTTCTCTCTCTCGATCTCTCTTGCGCTCCAGCTCCCTCTCTTGCTCTCGCTGCTCCAGCAGAGTCACCTGAGAGCGAGACTCACGCAGACTCTCCTGTGACGCGTAACAAGATGTGTCGCATACTGAACAAGTTGGAGTAAATTTATTTTTAAAAAAAGAAATAAGAAAAGATAAATAGCAAAACAACATGTATGCTCACAGCACTGCAGCATTGCCTCATTAATATGCAAATGTATGCAGCTGCAACACAAAATGTAATCAGATCATCTGCACCATGGAGTACATGTACCTGCAGTGTGAGTGCTGCTATGTGCTGTTTCTTGACTTAGTCTTCCACTAATTTAAGCCAATTAGTTCCTCCATTTTCAAAGATGTACTTTAAGGCCAACACATTTTTCTCTGCATGTCTGCTATTAATCTGAACTCATCAGCCTGAAGTGAGAAAGAGGAGTGAACATCTGAGGAAGCAGTTTCACCTCATTAACATGCAAATTTATGCAGAAAGGTGCTTAAAAATCAAATCACATCATCTTCTCCATGTGGGGGACATGCAGCGTAGGTGTGAGGTTTCTGAATAGTTATCGTGTTCATCAGAGTGGGTCACAGTGTGGGGATACAAAAACAGGGAAAAATTAATTGGGCCTTGATGGAAAAGAAAAAAATGACTGCATGTTACTAAGATACAGGCAGGGCTGAGCGATTTTCTTCCTGTCTACATAAACTCAAGTGAAAAGTTGACTCATAGAGCAAACAAAAAGAAAAGCACCACATAGAGTGCCTTTATGCTTCCACATGTTGGGAATACAAAGGAAAACATTAGGACTGGCTGCCTCTGCAGAAATCTATTAACTAAAAAGTTAATCTTTCTCACCTGATAACAAACACCAATAATTCTATAAAATAGGGTTGACTGCTTCTTACAGGACGCTGAGCAGAACCCTGTTTTATTTATCTAATACACTCCAAATTGTAAATGGGGAGTCTTCTTCACACACTAATGTTAATTATGGAGTTCCACAGGGTTCTGTGCTAGGACCAACTTTATTTACATTATACATGCTTCCTTTAGGCAGTATTATTAGAAAGCACTGCATATGTTATGCAGATGATACCCAGCTTTATCTCTCCAGGAAGATGGCACACATCAATTAGTTAACCTACAGGGATGTATTAAAGAGATAAAGGCCTGGATGACCTCTAATTTCCTGCTTCTAAATTCAGATAAAACTGAAGTTCTTGTACTTGGCCCCACAAATCTTAGAAACATGGTGTCGAACCAGATACTCACTCTGGATGGCATTACCTGGGCCTCCAGTAACATGGTGAGAAATCTTGGAGTCATTTTTGAGCAGGATATGTCCTTCAATGCACATATTAAACAAATGTGTAGGCTGCTTTTTTCCAACTTTCAGGGCCCTCTTCTGTGGAACCAGCTCCCAGTTTGGATTTGAGAGAGAGACACCCTCTCTATTTTTAAGATTAGGCTTAAAATTTTCCTTTTTGATAAAGCTTATAGTTAGGGCTGGATCAGGTGACCCTGAGCCATCCTTTAGTTATGCTGCCATAGGCCGAGGCTGCTGGGGGTTCCCATAATGCACTGTTTCTTCTTATTCACCTCTTTTTACTCTGTTTATACTTCACTCTGCACTTGATCATTAGTTATCATTAATCCCTGTCTCTCTTCCACAGCATGTCTTTTATCCTGTCTCTCTCTGCCTCTCCCTGAACCTGTTTCTGACGGAGGTTTCTTCCTGTTAAAAGGACGTTTTTCCTTCCCAGTGTCACCAAATGCTTGCTCATAGGGGGAAGTTTTGACTGTTGGGTTTTCTCTGCAGTATTATTGTAGGATCTTTACCTACAACACTAAGGGACTTGAGGCAATCTATCTATCTATCTATATATATACATATATATGTATATATATATATATATATATATATATATACAAACACACATTAAAATAGAGAATACAGAACTCTAACAGAGGTATGTTTAAAGACATGTTTTAAAAAATTAAAGTGATGACTCTAAGGAACTATTTCTCACTGCTGTTGTTGGAAAGCAGACAAACATCTGGGCCCAAAAATTAAAGCACAGAAACATTAACTGGACGTGTATTTATGCATATAATGCGTTTACACAACAAGCCACATTCAGCCCTTCACCTTGTTTCAAGCACTTTTATCCATCACACAGCGATGTGATGTATAAAAGGGTCAAGCTAGCAGCTCTGTTTAGCGACAGGACAGATTGAACTTCTTTTATGTTGGATTTTAAAATGTAAGCATGAAACTGCTGTTCTCTACCTTCAGGAGCTCGACTTCCTTCGTGGTCTGAATGAGCTTCTTCTCGAGCTCAGACACTTTCTCCATTGCCTCCCTCTCTGTGTCCTGAAGCCTGCTGCTCAGCTGTGGCACCAGAGCAAAGTGATCACTGGTAAAATACTGTATATTTACACAGAAAAAACTGATGTTAAACTGGACCTTTATGTGTTAAATAATACTTTTTCTTCATGTATATACTGCCACAATGGTAGCATTTATTAATATTAAACACCCAAACCAAATTTGATTAAAATCCATGGAGACAGTGACTACATAATCTCTCCCATTTGTAGCACAATGCACTTTAACACTACATTACCTGAGTGAACAAAGGGGACCTGTTTATGCTTTTCTTTATTTTCGGTCATACACATGCTGTTCCTCTCATGGACATTCATCACTGAGAGCCAAACGCTCGGCTTGAAGATGGCTTTTACAGAAGTAGCATTCGATGGTGTGTGTGAGGGGCAGCCAATCGGGGAAAAGGTTAACTTAAAGGGGGACAGACTATGAAATGAGGGGCTGTGTTTCCTGTTAAACTGTTTTTTGGGAGGTAAAGATAAATATCAGCCATTTTTCTAACTGCACAGAAGAACTCCATGTGACCTCAATGCTCAGTTTTATTAATGATCCATCCTGGCCAAATTAATGGAAAATACTGTATACTGAAAATCAACAGAAACTGTCCTTTGGCTCAGTTTGTAGTTACTGCGCATGAACATTCACACCTGTGTGTTGTGTTCCTGCAGTTCCTCCATGTGTTCCAGCAGGGCGTTCTTGGTCTCTGCATCCTCCAGCAAAGCACCCACATCAAAAACGTTGTCAAGGTAGGCCTGGATCTGCACCAGCAGTCTGTCGCTCTCCGTGAACTTCAGCTTCTACATCGAGAAAAGACCGGATTCAAGCACGCAGATGTTTGAACATTTTTACCCAACTGTGAATCCATCTGAGTCTCAACTAAATTTAAAGGTGTTAATGTAACATACTACAGTACAAGGTCAAAGGTTACACTTGCCTCCAGGTAGTCATCCAGGCCGTGCTGAGTGAACTCGTATTGGAGATGGACTCTGAAGTTCATGTTTTCCACTGAGTGGACCACGATGTTGATGAACTGCATACACGCCACCTGGTGTTCAAAAGAAATGCATCTATGTGACAGGCAGCACCCTCGTCTATGCATTATTATGAGCGGTAATGATGAACCTCTCAAGATCCACCAGGTCATGAAAAATACTTTTAAGAATGTTTTTTTCTTGCCAAATCACAGATTTGCTGATAAGTCACCTGATCTATTCATCTAAATATGGTCATGCTGCCAGCGACCAAAATATCAAACTCAAGACTTCGAAAAATGACGTCACAAACCGCTGGGTGACATCACAGTGGCAGCATGGAAATGATCTATACAGTCTTTATTCTCAGGCCGACTGAAAGAAAGTCTTAATGGAAGCCAGAACTTTAAGCTTTCCAGCAGCAGCAGAGCAAATGAAAGTGAGGAGGCCAAATTGTTGATACTAGCAGCTGCATATTTGCCATAAGCTCGGTCAGAGCGTTTCACCATACCTGAACAAACACACTTGACAATAAAAGCTTCACATTTACTAACAACCTCAGTGACGTTCCCTTTGGTGGAAGCTGTACTTCGTGACCTCAGGCCAGCTGCTACTCAGCGAAGCTGGTAATTGTCCAGAGTTTCTCGGTTTGAGTTCCAACTTTAGAGCTCATGTTTTTAAGTTTAAAGAGGCCAATTAAAAGTTCTGCAAAAAAGTTCAGCCTGACACAGCTGGCAGCCGTGACTGCTGCTGACTGCGGAGAGCAAAACTGGGTTCTCTAATTGTTCTTTTTTTTTTTCCAGCAAAGAACTGCATAATCACTCGTCCTTTTTTGTTTATCAAGAAGGAAAATAAATGCTGGTTTCAGCTTCTCAGGGGTCACGTTGTGTTGCTTTTCAGTTGATTACTGCAAACTGATTCACTTTGGTTAGATCTGCACCTTGGGCTCCAGGAAGCTGCACTTTTCATTATTATTATTTTTTTTATATTATAATTCTTTTTGCTGATTGATCAATTGATTAGTTGAAAACCTTTTTCACCTGAAGTTAAATAAATAAACTCTTTTCCTGCAGATTTCCAACACCATTAAACTGAGTCTGAATTCACAGCAAACTGTGGATGCTTCTAATCAGCATCAGCTGTTGTAAGTAAAACACAATCTTTTAGAAACACGCTGCCAAGGCTTATTCACAGCACTCTGCATATTATATATAATTGCACACAGTCTGTCTAATTAAAAGAGAAGCTGTCATTTTATAAAAGGCTCAGCCTGAAAGCTTTCAATTATAAAAACTAATTACCCATATTCTTTCTTTAGCTGTAAACTCTCACACAAGGAAGATATTATTTTTCAGAGGCAGCTTTTTTTGTGTGTGTGTGTGAAGCTAAATCATAGATTTATTTAATTTTCTCTGGTGGTTTCCAGGAACACCACCAGTTAGATAAAGAATTGCTTTTACACATTTATTAATCACTTTTAAAGCCTTACTTGCCTCACTCATACCTACATCATAGATTTACTGCCGCCTGCGTTCCTCAGGTCGCATTGTTACTTCATTATAAAATTAAATCAGGGATTTTCTGTCAGGGCCCTGCAGCATCGACTCTTAAATCACCTTTCTTTATTGACCAATTAATTTACTTATATTGTATCTATTTATCTTAACTGTCAGACATAGTCATAAGTCATGTTTTTATCTGATATTCTTATTTTGACTGTGCAATTCTTTTTTTTTTTTTGATTGTGATCTATTTTAAACAAATAAAGTTGTCATTACGTTGTGTAGCTGAAAATTTATGTGAACGCAGTCAGTGATTTACCATGAAGTCAATGTTGCTGTCTTCATTCTGGAAATACTCCATGAGCTTCTCGAATCGGCTTTTTTCTCCACAAACCTGAAAGAATAGTTAAGATCAGCTCAAACAGATTTTGTTCTTTTTTATTGTGTGCATTGTAGCTTTATTAAATCCAGGTGAAGTACCTGGAGACCGGCTGCTTGTTGCCTTCACCATGTGTGCCCACATGGGGGCAGTGTGCTCACACAAAAACATTATTCCAGCTGGATCTGTCTACACTTTATGATGCAGTGGCTCTAATATGTGGGTTCCTGCAAACATGCGGTCTAGTAAAACAGCGCAGTGTTGAGAGAGGAGGATCATTTGGCTGGTGTTTGTGGAGAGCTTCAGCTTCAGTTTAGGGTTGTAATAAAATCAGTGCTGGACGATTGCAGCTTGCTCTTCAGGCACAAACAAACCCCCCTCTTTGAGTGTCACATGACTGGCTGGCAGTGAAACTGAGAAAAAAATGTCTTTTTTTACTGACTGCTGGCATGTCAGCTGGTTCCCTGTCTCATCCTTTGCCGTGTAGTAATCTACCTGCCCCATTTTTGCCCACTCATGTCTGCTGAATAATGCAGCAGGCCGACCCAACAGCCAGCACAACCCCAAACAAAGCCCACGCTCTGCTACTGAGGGACACATGAGCCAGCTCCTGGCCCGGCGCCCGCCCGCCTCTATCACTCTTCCTATCTTCCTCCAGCTCGCCCACACATGCATGCTGACACTGCTGCAGCACCACAAACAATCATCGCTCACGGCAACAGTCGAGCCACAGCTCTGATAATTGATGCCGCACTAATCAAACAGGTGAGGGCTGATGCTGCCAGAGGGTTTACAAACAGGCAGGGGTTTAATTCATCACTTCATCTGACCCTGATGAGAAACTCAACAAACAGCCAACAAAACAATCAATCACATTCCCATGAACACACAAACATGAATGCCACTACATGCTGTCCCTCAAGCTCCCCAGGCCTGGCTCCAGAGTGGGGCCTTGGTGACTCTATCCTATGCAGGGTAAATTGGTCCCTAGATTTTTTTGTTTTTCATCTGAATCACACTTAGTCTGGCCCCTCACCCAGGACCAATTTGCCTTAGAAGACCCCAACAATATAGCTCCTGGGATCACTGGGATATACAAGCCCCAACACCGCGATTCGGTGACGATTCACAGAGGGGTGTCTGAAGAACAGAGGGAGCTGAAAGAGCTTGTTTTAGGCAGAGAATAAATCAAAGCTCAGAATAAGACAAATAAGGATTGTTTTGAACTGGAATCATTTAATAAAAATACACAGCTGGAAATGGAGAAAAGCTCCCCTTTGAAGAAACATTTGAGTCAAATTGTTTTGTAGGCCTCCTGGATAAATCCACTGTGTGGCACAGATCTGACTCAAACTTTAAAACTAACATAACAATAACTTACTAAAGAATTTAATAAAAGTAGCTGATTAAGCTCACCAGAAGCATCTGGAAGCAAAACTGATCTGTAGGCTATTGCAAAGGAAATCATTCCCCTGAAGGGTTTCGCTTGCTGCAGGGCAGCTTTCTAACCCCCTGGATGTTTTCTAATAATAAGCGCTCCAAGCTCAGGTTTATGCTTCTGTGTCACTGCAGCCACAGGAAGCAACAGGTGCTGCTTTCACAGGCAAAGATAAGAGAAGGCCAAGGAGAAGTGAGAGGCCACTCAACAACTGTTTCACATATTGATGCCCCTTTGGTCAGTTTTGTATGGCGCAGGAACAGCTGGACGGAGCAGCTGATGGTCTGGGGTGTTGGTATATGGGTGTAGTGACATGGATCTATGTTAAGCTTCAGATCACTTAAAAAGAGGTGTGAAAGTGAGATGAGTCATCACTGGTGATCACAGAAAGAAGGCCTGAAAACCACTGGCCAGCTTTGCCAGATCTCCCTCTTCCTGTGTGGTTTCCCCAGTTTCCTCCCACAATCAGTCCAAAGACGTGCTTGTTAGGTTAATTGCTGATTCTGTTTTGGTCATAGAATAGGATAAAATGCCTTTTATTGTCATTATACAGAATGTACAATGAGATTGGAGTTGCGTTAGCCCTCTGATGGACTAAGGACCTGTCCAGAGAGTAGTCCACCTCTTGCCCTATGACAGCTTGGACAGGCTATAGGCCCCTTAATTGGATAAGTGGTTATGAAAATGGGGAAAAGACAAAACAAAAACAGAAGATATCTGCAGGACAAACACCACTAATCATTTACTAGATGACTCTAAAAATTCAAACCTTTAGTTTCAGCTTAATCCGTTGAGAATAACTAGGATTACTATGCAGCTCTTATTTGCTAGAAGGCATTCAAAGGTCAAAAAACCTGATGACAATTTCTTCGTGTTTGCTATACACTGATAGCTAAGTGAGTCTGTTGCTACCTGATTTTGAGTTTGCATGTTTTAGCGTCATCTGCTTCCGGGTGACAAGAAAATGATGTGCCTTCAAAGAGCTTCGTGATTTGCAGAGCAACCTCGAAATTTTGAGTTAATGAGTCAATGCTCTGTCTCAGAGCATCTGTGATCACTGCAGGATCAACTGCAGGATCGGATCAGGGGTTATTAATGTTCCCATGACCATAAACGTCTGGCTGAAATAGCACAGGAAACTACAGTACAGGGAAATCTGTTTCTTTTATGTATCTGGAAAAAAATTCATTGTTTATCTTAAAAATCATATATTGTTCAGGCCCAAATGAATGTTAACCACACAGAACAGGAAGCTCTTAAAGTGGCTCAGCTACCAACCAAACCACTCAGAAATACATGGCTGTCGGTGAAATGGCTGTCTGTCACAGCAACCCGTCTGACCTCTTTGAAGTTGTCGAAGGCGGCGAGGATGATATCGTGACCTCCTCTCACCAAACACACGGCTGCCAGCAGCTCCAGCACCAGAGCTTTGGTCCTGACAAGGAGATTAATATTATAGGAGGAGTTTCTCTAGTCATGAGTAAAACTACAGCAAAGGTTTCTATTTTCATAGTGATGCAATTCTTTCCAGAATCTAGTTCAGTATAACTGTGTTTGCAGGCTGTGCGTGGTGTTAACCTCGGGTTTCTGTCATTGAGGCTGAGTGTGATCTCGTTGACGCAGGAGGGATGCTTCATCACTTGGTTGAACCCCGACTGAGGAAAAAAACACAAAGGGAAAAGTGTGCCAGCCATTCATCTACTGTAATCAGATTTAAGAATTAAATGAAACACATGACCGGATCAAGTGGCTGTAATCACATTCAAGCATTCTTGTGTGCACCAGAAAATAATATGAAATGTTCATATCAAACACTACTTTAAAATTCAACCTATGACCTTCTCTGCAGCTTCTTCGCCAGTCATCAGTATTTGTCTAATCTGTCCCTCTGGAAAACCAACTTTCACACGTTCCTCCCCAACATGTAAGAAATAATAACTGTGTAAATGGTTTGAAGTACCTGGTAGTTCATGATGGCACGTAGACACATGATGCAGAGATGAACATCATCTTTCTGGCTCGCAGCACGCGAGTTCCTCGAGGCTTTCCTGTTTTACAGAGGTAATCAGCCATGTGAGTCTCACCATAGTAATAGATCTATATTATATGGATATAATAATGTGTTAAAAATCCTCCCACCACCTCAAAAAAGAAAAAAGAAACAGAGTTCAACAAGATGTAACCCAGTATTTCACGAGCTATCTTGGCTGATTTCTGTTCCCTATGCCGCCAGTATGCTGTTTATACTGTCTTTATGATGTAACCTGTAACTCTGACCATGAACACCACAGCTGCTGTGCACCAGTCCAACACAGTTACTGTAAACTCCCCACAGCAGGACAAGCTGACCTGTTTATGCTGCCCTAAACTGCAGAGTATTTGAATGACACACAGTATACCTGAAAAAAACCCTTCACATATACTTCATATACAAATCCAAATCTGATTTAAAAATGAGGACATATATGTAAACTTTAAATTTCCAGTCTAATAAATGTCCCTGAGCAGTCGTTCCCTTGAAATCTAACCTCCCTGCTTCCTCTCCTGTCCTCTTTCTTCCATCTTTCTCCATCAGTGAGTGAACTTTCTGGACCTTCTGCTCGCAGACACAAAACTGCACACAAACAGTTTGTGTGCCTGCTGATAGAAATGATGCGTCTGAAATGACCTGCCACTTTAAAAAAACATTTCTGCCTTTATGCTCGCTCCTCTTCTGCAGCACAAACTAAACGCTAAAGTATCAGGACCACAACTTACAGACATCTGCACCAAAAACACTGTTCCAGCCCACTTTACCAACCTGAGTACAGCACTATAAATAATGCATGGATTATATTTTTATATGTTTCCTCTCTTTGCATGCGATAAGCCGCAGTGATGGATACACCAAGGGGATGGCATTTTATGTGTTATTGTTCCTCCATTTAGGCTCAGATCAGTTTGATGCTTGAAGGCAGTGATGGGAAATAAAAACTTCCCTCAGATGTTAAACCTAAGCTAACAAGCCTGTTTGGAAATGTGAGGATTAGAAAGTGAAAAGTAGTTAGAAAAGGAAATACTCAAGTAGAGTACAGATACCTGAAAATTATATTTAAGTACAGTAATGACGTATTTGTACTTTGTTACTTCCCACCTCTGCATACAAGGTCTTGAATAATCAGGCCCCAGCTCATCTTAAAGACCTCATAGTACCGTATCACCCCAGTAGAGCACTTCGCTCTCAGACTGCTGGATTACTTGTGGTTCCTAGGATACTTAAGAGTAGAATGGGAGGCAGAGCCTTCAGCTTCTCTGGAACCTGCTCCCAGTTAAGATTCAGGTGACAGACACCGTCACTGTTTTTAAGATTAGGCTTATAGTTAAGCTTATAGTTAGGGCTGGATCAGGTGACCCTGAACCCTCTCTCTTTCTTCTTCATTCACTTCGTTTCACTCTGTTTATACCCCACTCTGCATTTAATCATTAGTTATTATTAATCTCTGGCTCTCTTACACAGTGTATCTTTTGACCCATCTCTCTCCCATAAGCTCCAACCAGTCATGGGAGATCTAGAATGATCTATAATACCGCTGAATCACCAAATTCTTTAGACATGATGGAAAGCAAGAAGTGAAAATTATTTTTTCAGTTCTTATTTTCAGGAGAGTATAGCAATATATCATAACGATATCATAAATTAACATTAAAATGATGGATTTATTTAAAGGCCAGCCTGTGTTCACCACAGATTCTATTTTAAGATGTGCCGTGAAAAAAAGTGGCACCTGCAGTAAATGCTTTCAATAACACTCATGCCAAACATCATTCTGCAGACAACAGCAAGACCACTGAGCACCAGTAAAAAGTGTGCACACATGCTGTGATAATAGTATTTAGCATCACTTATTGAAATGTCTTAAAGTCACACATAAACACAAACACTGTCTGAACAAAAGGCCACCACCTGCTGACGTATTGAAGCATCTTCACTATCAGAGGAATGCAGCTGTTTCCCATCAGAAAGATAAGAAAGATGCATCTACGGCTGCTGTGGGACGTCGGCACACAAGCTAGCACGCCCACAGCCTGGTTTATCAACCTTCTGTATTAGCTACCCAGACCAAACTTAGATTGTATTTTTTTATGTATTTGATTTGAGATTAGTTTTGACCGTATTAAGATATCTGCTAAGCTACTGAGCTTTGCACCTTTTTACTTTTTAAAGCCATTTTATATGTGGCTGTGGCTCCCTCATTTACAACATATAAATCATATGCTATCTTGTAAATACTGTGGTATTCAAGATGTTTTTGTTTTTTTCTGGGATGAATAAATGATCTGGTGTTTTAACCTCTTCAAACAACTCGGTGAAGGTCAGGAGAAGGTCATGGCCCCGGTTCAAACAGGCCTCTTAAGAACAGTAGCATTCCCAAATGGCCTGTTGGGAGTGACCGATTACTCCCACTTATGCATTAAGCCAGTGCATCACAGCACACATGCCAAAGGACACTTGTGCAAATTAGCCTCATTGGCATCTTTGATGAAGTGGTACTAATTGACACCCCGGGGATGAGAACAAGCTGCTATGATTAGATCAGCTTAATGGAAACAGGTCCCTGCAGGCGTGCTCAAAAAATCCAAATAAATTTGGAGATGAGATACGGAGGATGAGCCTGCTGTCCACATACCTTTGGCTATTTTTGGTGAAAATATAGTTATTAATGCAAACTTGATGATGATTAGAATCAGTTCCACCTTTTACTTTTCTCATTTTTGTTCTGAATAGCATTAACATTAATAAATTATTATTATTAGAAAACCAAACCTACATTTTAATGTAATGCACGGAGAAATGGAAGTGCCTACATTCACCAGCATCGATCATACCTGACTGTGAAGCCTTTGCTGCTCCTTGAAGCGCTGTGTGTTGGTGAGTTGCTGGCACTTCTTCTCAGATCTTCCACTGGTTTGTCTGTGGGCTGCGTGCCATTGTCCAAATTCTCCACCTCATACCTGAGAGTCCCAGTCAAAGTAATTAAAACTTTTATGACCTTCTTGAGCAAGTTTGTTTAATTCAGTGACTGTGTAACAAAAACTGCCCAGCTGTGATTGCTCTGGGATGTTTTTAAGCTGGTACCTACGTGACAGCGCTGTGGGCGACAGACAGATAATCCACGAGAATGTCCAAACCCTGGTTCTCCTCATTTAGGAACTCCTGAGCCCAGCTGCAGGAGGATGGAACAAAAAGAATTTAACTAGTAATATTTCCTTATGAGGGAAGTGTTTTAAATACACTTTAAATTGTTATTTATTGTGTTTTTATGTAAATTAAGGTCAAAATGTTCCTCATAGCCAAAAATGTTGGAAAATGGAAAATTCAAACTTTTATGTCGGGCTCCCGTTTAATTGGTGTGATATCATAGCAACTCACCCGATATGATTGGTCCTCAGGGAAATCTCCAGCTCTCTCAGGATCTGTGTGGATTCCTGCACACGTCTCTTAAACTGATAAAGCACATACGCTGAGTCTGTGGTCAGGAAATGCTCAAAGAGATCTGACACTCATTAACAGCTCTATATATTAACTGATGGACTCTCGGGATTCTAAAAATGATGTATTCATTTATTATTTATCCTTTAGGTGCTGCTAACCAAATGCACTTGGTTAATTCATCATCAGCAAGTATGAGCACAGTCTGCCGGTGTGGAGCATTGAGGTGAGTGCTAACACGATCACACAAACTCCCCAGGAAATTTAAAGCCACAAAAATGCTCAGAGAAATTACAAAAGACCCAAGAGCTCCATCTCAGCCTCCACGGGCCTCAGCAGGTGATGATTTGGGTTTGAGCTGAAGCACCAGTGTAAACGAGACTGGGCCAAAACAAAGTAGTTGGACGTGTAGTGAGTGTTGGAATTATTTAATAAAAGCTTGGCTAGCAAGGATAGCTTGGTGGTTTTCTTTTATTTTATTGTCTTCATATAACATAATGAAGATATCTGATGTATTTGCTGCTGGGAAGAGGGTACAAAACAAGTACACAACAATAATAACAGCCCACAAAGTAACTGTGCCTGAACACAGAGGCCCAACTTCATTGCACAAATATTTGTGTGAATACTTAATCAGAAAGATTTATCGGATAAGCCTGCAGCAAAATGTTTGTGGTGTTCTTCTTTTTCCTGCCACAAAAAGCTCAAGAATTTTATCAAAAAGTCAAAAATCAATGAGGCCTTTTTAAAGGTTTTTTTTTTTAAGTCAAATGTTTGGTTTGAGTTTGCTCTGGTGTACCTTTCGACTGACTCCTCCATGATCCACGTAACTTTTCAGCTTCTCCAAATAAGCAGATGGTGGATTCTTCACTTGAAAGCGCTCCTAAAGATGGAGAAAAGACGCGCACAGAGCTGTAATTATGTTTGATAGCAGCGCTGCAGCCGGCAGGGCAGAGCTCAGGCTGATTACACCGCCTCTCTTATGCAAATGCATGAAATGATTGAAGCACCATGCAGCAGCTCCATTCACACACACACACACACACACACACACACACACATGGCTCACAGAGAGCTCCATTTAATTCAAGAAAAGAACCTGTCAGCTTGTTTATGTGGTAAAAGCTGAGTGAGAAGCTGTGTAACAGCGACAGGTTTATCACGCTCACATCAGCGCACACAAGTCGTTACAGTCCGTCCTGTAGTTACTATGGTGACGTACAATATTGATGAGCTTTCTTTTGTGTGTGTGTGCGTGTGTGTGTGTGTGTGTATCTATATATGTGTATGTGTGTTACTTTCTTGTATTTATTATTCAGCCATCTTTCAAGACGTTATAATAGAGCCTCATTTGTCAAACAAAACTTCTTGTATTACACCATCACATTACATTTTGTCCTGTGCTTGCAGCCTGCAGCCTGCAGCCTGGCAGCAGTATGTGTCACAGAGAAAAATTACCCACAGGGCCTATGGGTTTTGGATTGTGAGAGCTGCTTTCCACCAAAAATGGAACAGTCTGGAAAGCAGTTTAAATCTCTGAAGCATGAACAACATCATCAGACTTTGAAGCCTTGAAAGCTGGCATCTGTGTTTAAGTTTGACTGGTTTTCATGTTGTCTGTTTACACTTCAAGCCTATTAAAATGAACTACAGAGCAGGATTTGGTGCTTAGTGAGAGAACCTCATGTTTAATTGAGGGATGTCAGCTTTTCAAAGGTGGACCACTTCTTACATCTCTATGATAACTTATGCTGCACTGCAGACCCCTTATGTTCGATAAACGAGATCGATGGGTTTGAAATCACCACCTACTGAGTGTATTTCTAAAATAGTGTGTCCATTCATGGAAAAGTCCACAGACCTCAGTGTACAGGTAGTAGGAGGGTCTGAGGCCATCTTTCCCTGATGAGCATCACTAAGAAATACAAACAGATTCTTAGGAACACCTTTATTCCTGCTTTTTCTGTTGGTTGCAAAATAAATTTTTTATATGTCTTAAGTAGAAGCTTCTACTTACAGACCTTTTTTAAATTTGGTCTTTACGTGTTCTCAGATCATTAAAGGCTACTGGGCTTTTGTCTTTTGTCATTTATTTCTGATCTGTTTGGGGAAAAAACTGCCAGTGACATGTAGAGTAAACCCCCCCAAAAAAGAAAAAAATCAGTTAATATAATTAAGCACAACAAAAATGAAGAGAATAAAGGCCATTTAAAAGTCAAAGTCCAATGACACAAAAAACAAACAAAAAATCTTGCTGATGGCTGAAAAAACATTCAAAATCTACCTGGTCACAAATCAGTTCCCACTTCTTCTCGTTGTCGTACTGGTTGAGGATCTTCACCTTGTCTGGAGGAAGATTCATCGTGTTCTGGAAGCAGAAACAGATCAAAGAGATGTTAAAAAGGTGACTCTGTGCATTGGAAGCAGAATTATAATTTTAATAATATACTGTATTAATGATGGCAAACCTGGTAAATGTTCCTTATGCAACACACGATGTTTATAGTCAGCATATTAACATGATGCTATATTACAAGTGCACACTCAAAGGAGTACAATACCATATTTGGTCCAGTGAAGGTAGAACAACATTTTACGGTGTTCGAGAAGACAAAAATTTCAGTGTTTTTCTACTCAAGCAGTGATAACACTTCTTCAATCAGTAACTCATACAAAAGCTATTAGACCAACAAAACAACAAAAACCAACAACACTATTTTCCAAGTTTTTTTTAATATGCCAGTCGTCCTCATAAATTTATGACTTTAATGTAAAATCCTGAGTTATTAGCTTAGGATTTCTACTCCCATTCCTCCCTCAAGTCTTTCTCAGAGACACATTCATGATACAAACTGTCAGAAGTGTGTTTGTTTCTTTGTGTGGGTTTTATTTTGCTTTCCTAAAGAGACCAACTAATGATATTTTGTGAGGATGGACCAAGCTTATCGCACCAAACACACTGCAGCTGTGCATTATATCTGCAGTAGATAATGTAATAGCCTTCAGCCTACTTTGCAATCAGATTTATCAATAAGGAGGCACCGAAGGCCAGAATCAACGCAAAAGCATCAGGACTTTGAAAATGCTCCCATTTACATTTTAAAGGCTTACCACAGGCTATTGTAAGCAATCAGCGACTACAGGGCTTCACCTGCGCTAACTGGAGTCACTAAGCCGAATGTCTCCACTGTTTGTGTGTGTGTGTGTGTGTGTGTGTGTGTTTGTGTGTGCTTAGCTGGAGTAAAAACCCATATCCATCTAAGATAGATAGATAGATAGATAGATAGATAGATAGATAGATAGATAGATAAAATTGATGAAATATT
>VUQK01043709.1:2610-13184 GCA_015106715.1 Bujurquina vittata | reverse complement strand
GTAAGCAATCAGCGACTACAGGGCTTCACCTGCGCTAACTGGAGTCACTAAGCCGAATGTCTCCACTGTTTGTGTGTGTGTGTGTGTGTGTGTGTGTGTTTGTGTGTGCGTGTGTGTGTGTGTGTGTGGGTGGCTTGTTGTGTAGAAACAGACCATCCAAGAAGCCTGTGATTCAGTTTTGCTGAGCCAAATTCTAGCATTTCATTAATCTGTTACTTACTTACTTATCACTAAATAACAGGAATCTGTGTCCCTTTTGTGTTACTTTTGTGCAGTTACTGGATGTCGTTTGCTGGCATTTGCTTTGAAACCAGCAGCTGATGTCATGGAGGCTACTTCCATCGTTTCCACACAGTCGATTAGTCCAGTCCACAGTAACCTATATACTCATTGATCTCATTGGGCTCTGAATTATTCACGGACACATTCTGTGCCTAGAAATAGTCATGTTAGCGTCTGAATATGGAGATCTTCCAGGAAAAAATATGACCACAAACACTGGCTCCCCCCAGGGCCCCCTGAAAACATCTTCAATTATTAAAGACTTTGCTACAAGCCCTGTTATAAGTCTGGCAGTGAGTCACTCTGAGAGTCAGAGGTCCTTGGCATTATCAGCTGTTTGCTGTCGTGTTACACTGCAGCATCATGCTCACATTACTCATGTATAACCTACATTTCAGAAGAGGATTTGAGGTCACAATGGGTTCTGAAGAGCGTGGGCTGATCCTGCACTTTGATAAAAAGCAAGCCAGCAAACCGCTCGTCCTGAACTCCTGATGTCAGCCGTTTGAAAGAGCAGTCAGATTTGCTCGTGTTTATGAGAACTGACATCAAATTATTATAAAGACAGAAAGGATAAGAGAGTGTCGCCGTACTCCTTCCGCTTTCAAAACTGAAAGCACGGGCGGTGTCCCACATAACAAACACAGACACATGAGCTGCAACAATTATAACAGATGTGTGAAAGAGGAGACTCCCACTCAAGGATGACACAAAGCTACTTATATCTAATCTGACACTCACGCCTCATCACCTGAGTCAGTGACAGTGACAGGACAACAGCTGATCATCAGCTGAAACACAGCACCAGCGAGCACATTCAGACCGCTGTATGCATTAAATGTAAGTCAAAGGTTTTTATTCATGCAGAGGTAGAGGCTGAGGCCTCTGAAACATGCGGGGAGCTGCCATCAGGCGCACTAATCTGAGAAATGGGGTCAGTAGATCAATGATTCTGATAAATCATGCCTGATGAATGAAGCTGATGGATCAATAGCTGGTTACATGTGGCCGGATGGAAACTAATAAACAACGTTGGTGTTTTCCAGGGACCCCTTTAAAAAAACACCAGCAGTAAACAGTGTGACGTTACTGAGGCCGTGTGACCCAAAAACACAGAAATGGTGTCGTTATCAGAGCTGAAATCATAGTGTTTTCTTTGCCTTTTATCATAGAAGTCACTGCTGATTTAATCTACCACATCTGATGAACCAGTTCCAAATGCCTGACATGATTCTAGTCAGACTGGGACCACAATCCTAGCCCTGCTTACTAAATCCTGTACTTGTGAAAGTCCTGCCTTTTTCATTCTCAGCCTAGACTGAATGCTGTCCTTCTTATTTAAAGTACAATTGCTTTGTTGTATTTTGTTCTCTGCCATTGTGCAATCACCCGATTCTATGTGGCTGGCAACCTGCATGGTTAAAAAAATCAAGCGAGTGTAAAATCTGCAGTTCCTCCAGTGGCCACTATACTGCAAACTATCATGATTCTGTTATTAGTCATTGTCTGGATATTTGTCAGGTGTAGAGTGAGGGGAGTGGCCACTTTCAGGTGTGTCAACACAAAGTGTTGAGTTTGTGGTGTTGCTGCTTTCATTTTAGCATTTTAAAGAGAAATAATGACTTATGGTGGTGAATGACATCAACAGATCATGCAAGAAGTATGTTCTTTGCAGAGGTGGGAAGTAACAAAGTACAAATTTAAATAGAATTTTCTGGCATCTGTGATTTACTTGAGCATTTATTTTTCTGTCTACTTTTTACTTTTTCTCCCCGACATGTTCACACACATATCTGTACTTTCTACTCTTCACATTTCCAAACAGGCTCGTTACTTTAGGTTTAACATCTGAGGGAAGTTTTTATTTCCCATCACTGCCTTCAAACACCAAACCAATCTGAGCCTAAATGGAGGAACAATAACGCATAAAATGCAATCCTGTGGGTGTATCCATGACTGGGGCTTATCGCATGCAAAGTTTTTGGTGCAGATGTCTGTAAGTTGTGGTCCTGGTGTTTCAGCATCTAGCTCGTGCTGCAGAAGAGGAGCGAGCATAAGGGCAGAAATGTTTTTAAAGTGGCAGGTCATTTCAGTCGCATCATTTCTATCAGCAGGCACACAAACTGTTTGTGTTTGCGAGCAGAAGGTCCAGCTGATGTTTTCCCAGAAAGGTCACTCAGCGATGGCGAAAGATGGAAGAAAGAGGACAGGAGAGGAAGCAGAGAGGTTAGCTTTAAAGGGAAGGACCTCTGATAAACTGAATTTGTCCTCATTTTTTAAATCAGATATTGTCTATGATGTGAAGTTATTTTTTTCTTTGAGTACCTTTCAGCGCCTGTTGTCTTTCATTTTTACCGAGTAAAGAAGTTAAGTACTTCAACTTTTACCAGAGTATTCTTTAATACAAGCATCTGTACTACTATGTATGTAAGGGATGTGAATACTTTTGTCCATGCTGGTTCGTCAGTAAAATTGTTTTACTTCATTAGTTTGTTTCTCAGCACAAATTAGCTGATACACGTGTGCTCCATTTCTACATTTAATGGGGGAAAATTGTACCTTTTACCTTTTAAATAAAAGCAAAGACCATAATCATAATCACATGAAATGAAAACAGATTTTCATGTTTAATCCTCAATCACTGAACTACCTAAATCAGTAAATCAGCTCCACCTCAGGAAGCTGCTTTCTGATTAATGCGTCGGTCACAGGACATTTTACGACAGCGAGTCTACGGTGCTTCCAGTTTACATGCTTATTCAGTATTTCTATGTTGTGTTTCTGATAAGAAAATATCTTTCAACTCTGACTGTGGTAAACAGGAGTTTTAGACTTATGGTGACACTGATCCAGATCCTGATCAGTTCATGGAAAAACCAGCAGAAGCTACAAATGCACCTACTGTATATGCATTCTCACACACACACGCATAAAAACAAAAGAGGAGCAGTGAGGTTTCAGGCAGAATTTTGCCGTTTTGGCCTCCAAATTTATTGATTTTTTTGTAGTAAAGTAACAATATTCCCACAAAAATGCTAACCTCGGTCCCCTTTATTCACACAGGTGCTGGTTCAGCTATGAGAAATTTTTAAATCTTTAAAGACAACAAAAGATTTTTTTGCCCCCAGCTAATAATATAAACTTGAAACAGGCCGTTTACAGTGCTGAACGTGGACGTAGGCAGAGCTATAAAAATACTTTAAATAAGTGAGACATTGTAACCATATGAAGCATGGAAATCATCTGACAGTGTAGAACGATAATCAGAGGCATATAAACAGATGTGCTGTGTAAAGGTTTAATGTTAGTTCTGCAGGAGGAAGCAGCTTTACGGTTACATTCAGACCCTGGAGATCAAAATTCCTCTTTCCACAAACACAGATGGGATGAACCAAGTAACATAAACCAAAAAGTTATAAAAACAACATATTTTATGTTTCTTAGATATTTGCTAAACAGACATTTTGAATTCTTATCTTTGACAATTAAATAGCAGAAAATGAACCCCTTAATTGTGGCTCACATGAAACTTTTTGATAATTTATTTGAGAAAAAACAAACAAAACGGTTTCTCTGTTGATCTGTTACATTTTTTAATTTTTTTTTCTTTACTTTTTTGCAGTTTAAACTGCAGTTTTTATTTTTATTATATTTAAGCATTTACTTTTGTAGATCTAGTAGCATTTTTCCTTTGTCAGCTCTTGTCATTATCTGTCCTGATGATGCAGATTGTCATCTAAGTAGATTTTGATTTGTTAATAATACTAAGAATTAAAAAAAACACATAAATGCAACAATATCAAAAGAACAACTTGTTAATAGCCATAAAAAGCCCAGCTGGCAGTCTGCACAGCTTGTTTGCCAAAAGACTAGAAAGTCTCTTAATGTTATTTTTACTGAGTATGTTCGCCTGCACAAACAACACAATATTCAATTTCATTGGATAATCATGTCCACGGTGCATCGTTAAAGGCCTGATCCTCTCTGACATCACTGGGTCAGCAGGGAGTTGTGCTTGTGACAGTAGCGTGAAACACAACCTGTGAGGCACTGCAGTCATCAAGCTTCACATGTTAATGAGTTTCATCTTCATCTCAAGCTTGCTGTTGGCTGCATGCGCTCTACATCTCATTTTTATTTCTTAAGACATGTTAAGTGTGAAGACATGTGGCTGTCTCCATGGCAACCTGCACCGTAGCTGCACCAGGCTCTTGAATCCCTCCAGCCATGGTTGAAAAGTAAAATTATTAAAAAAAATAAAATCAGTGACCTTTACACCTGCTGCTACACCACCAGAGAATTCAAAACTCTGAAGCTCAAAGTGGCAGCAGAGATAGAGGGCAGGGTGCTCTGCAGGCAGAAGAAAGTTAAATGATGCATGATGATGACTTTCTATTTTCTCCTGAAAATGCACTTATCAGTCAACCGCCTGTTGCAGTATTATTTAATATTTGCACTGGTCGTGACTGTATGATCTGTTCATAGTTGCTAAAAATCAAGATGTTTGAAAAAATAATTACATGTGAGACACGATATATGCTGTTGTAACTAAACTTTATGGACAAATACAGATTTAATAAATAATGTTTTGGAGGCATCCATGCAGTGGCACATTTCCCACCAACTGTTTTTTTTTTTTTAAATTGTCTTTATTAACTACATTCATTCTTTGTGTTGATTGTTTTGATTGTGTTGAAAGTTTCATGTGGAGTTTACATGCCCCACATGAAGCCAGAGGAGGTAAACTGCGTCATCTGTCCTCCATCATTGTTGCATGTTTGGGAGTTACCATCAGTCCTGTTTCATTAGTTTCGTTTATTAAACTCATTTTAGAGAAAAATAATACTGCTTTTTTTTAAGTAAATGTTTTGTATTAATAAGAACTGCAGAAACTATATGGCACCCTACATGCAGCATTCCTCTGAGCCATGAATTTAGAGATTATAATATATTTGGGGGCTTATCCAGGATTAGATTGGATTCAGAACCACTTCCATCCAAAGCAGGGATCATACACACCCAGATATTTAAAATAATTGTAAACTGATTTCTAGTGGAAGAGTATGGATGTTATGGATGGATTGTTAGGGTATATGGTGGAAAGGTCACCAGCCTGTCATAGGGCTAACACAAAGAGACAGCTAACCATTCACGCTCACTTTCAGACCTATGAACAATTTAGAATCACCAATAAACCTAACCCCACTAACTGCATGTCTTGTGACCGTGGGAGGAAGATTTGAACATAGGAACTTCTTGCCATGAGGCAACAGTGTTAAACACCTTGCCACCATGCTGCCCTATAAAAAAACAAAATCATGATCAAAATGATTTTAGTCAATATTGAGATTGTGATTATGTAGCAAGATATTTTATCAAAACACAGAAGTTATTGAACTTTATAAAAAAAAGAAACTTGTCTTTAACTGAGTGGATTTCCCTGGGCTTTTATTAGAATCAAAGAAAAAAAAATATAAATACATAGAATTAAAACTCCCAGCCTGGGAGGGACTGAATTCCTACTTATACAGAGGGGGAAAATAGAGGAAAAAGATGTGCTGAAAGGTGAAACGAGAACATTACTTCAATACGATTATCTTGAATATTTTGTTTTAATAATGGTTTAAAGGAGAAAGTGTACTCTAATGTAAAACTGCAACCAGAAGGCAGGAAATGAAATGTCTGACACTCAAAATGAGTTAGAGCTGAACCCTCACACCCTCCAGCTAATGCCCCCCACAAATGCCTGAAAGAAACCTACACGTATAACTTATAATCCTGCAAAAAGTGCAGACCATCAAAAAAAAGAGACTTTCTTGTTTTTCTTGACTTTGTGCCTGTTGTGTCTGTTAGTACAGTACACAAATCCGCAGATGTACATTTACAATTCCACCCACTTGCCGCACTCCCTGTTGGGAAATATGCAAAGTGTTATGTAAAACACTGAAGGGAAAAGTGCTCACTATAAACTTGGACGTGACTGAAGCCTTTGTGCAGTCATTTTATCAGTCACTCTCTGCTGCATGTTCTCTGCAGGTTCCTGCTGCTTTAGCATCGATTCTTTCATTGCAGCATCACATCAAAGCATCACAATCTGAGTAAAGTGTTGATAAATGCTGACTCACAAACAAACCTGGCTTATTTTACACACAAATACTTGGTGATTACATGCAAATGCACACGTGTGGCTACACGAGCACAAAGCATTATCCACCTCCCATATCCAAGCCTTCTCACACACTCTCTGCATGTTCTTTGGAGGCGCTGCAGACAGACACTAGCAGCAGTTTGCACACAAACAAGCAGCAACTGGTTTGTATGCAGACAGAGTATCTTCAACAGTAAGCACAGGAGATTTGATTTGTTATGCACACTCAGCACAAGACATAAGGTGGGAGAGATAATCTGTGTTTGGAAGGACAGAGAGATGATGTAGCAAAAAGGCAGGGAGAGTGGGGACAAAACCTGCTGCAGGATTAAGCCAGTTTTTTTTTATGGCGACACCTGAGCATTCATACAGTGCTGCAGTAGCTGGCACACTTGCTGCTGGCACATTGATTCATTGCAGTAGGTGTCCCACGACCCCACTCTATCTTACACAAAAATCCTTCCACTGCAAAGTTGGCTGAGTTTGCTCTGACACAGGAATCATATTCAAATGAAAGCTGAGACATAAAATGTATCATCATAAAAAATGGTTTGTGATTCAAAATGACTTTTTGATATCTGGAGGGTTTACAATTGGAAGTGAAATCGTACTCTAGGCATAAAGTGGAAAACAGTCGATGTTCAGTGTTTTAGTAAAGAGCTGAGTTATCAATATAGACTGTATATAAAAGATATAAGGACATCACCCACCCACTGGCCAATTTGGACACCCCCGTCTTCAGAAGTGACCGTGTTTGTTGTCAGTTATTAAGCTGCACAGGTGCTTCATACAAACATGGATGCCTACTAATTAGAGTTAACAGATGAATAAAACATTAGCATTTTACTCCAAATGTCCCAACACTGCAAGCACAGCTAGGAGGTGATGCTCAGTGATAATGCAGAACTTGAAATGAAGGCGCTGCAGCTCTTTGGTAGAGCATTTAAACGTATCAGTCTCTGGAGTCTCCGATGCAGTAAAGATATCTATTAAGAGAAATCAGTGGGCTCTTGTATATGAGCTGACAATACCGTTTAAGTTCCAGATAAAGTTATTCAGCTACTTAAAAAAAATGTTTTGTGACATGTTAAGTGTCAAAAAATATTCCTATGTGTGAATTTCAGGCATGCAGATAATCAGAAAGCTGAAGCCATGGTTCTTCAGCAACACAGACTTTTTATTAGTGGCAACATTTTGATCAATTCAACAGATATCAGCAAACACACAAACTGTTTCTGTGTGGCCTGAATCCAAGTCTGTCTGTGAGCTAAAGTTACAGCTGCTGTTTTACCCAGGGAGAAAAAAAGATGAGCGATTAAATCAGATGAATTCTAAACAGTTTGTATCTAAGGTTGTATGAAAGTGCAGGCTAAACTGGGTAGTTTGTGGAGAAGTTTACAGTAATACATTGTGTTGAACTAGCGCAGGATTACTGTAACTGTGCTGTTCATGGTCAGTGTTAAGTTACATCAAGCTTTATACTCTCTAGAGTTTGGAGCCATGACAGCTCATGAATTAATTGGCTAAATCCAAAAAGAGTAGTTAATCTCAGAGCAGCAGCAGCTCAGGTCAGCTGTACACAACCTGTACACAAAGAAAACAAATCTACTGGCACTGCTACTTTGGTTTTCCTGCTTGCGAGAGCCCACTTTGCCCCCCTTGGCATCGCCCATTAGTTTGTGAAGTTACATTTTGAAGTTTGGGGTTTTGCAGTGTGGCCACAATTTCTGGAAGTATTGCTGAAACTGCACTTCCAGCTCGGCTCTGAGCTGTTGTTAAACTCTGACACCGCTGGAAAATTTAGGGTCAGTTAATCGGACTCTCAGGGCTGCGGTTCACGTGATTCTGCTGGGTCAATTTCATCCCATCTGTCCACTAAATATCAAAGAAATCAGCTGAAGTGTTTTGGAGATTTCTCACAGAAGGAAAATAAAACATTATCTTCTCAGCAGAGATAATTACAACTCCGTCTCTCACAGGCAGCATTTCCTGCTCGCACACATTGATTGAAGTGCTTCACTTGGAAGGGAGCGGTATTTATCAGTGTGTTAACTGATTGCCTGACACGTTTAGGAGCCGGTTCTCTAGGTATGCTCACTGACAGCACACCTGGGGCCTTTTAGCTACATTTCAGACTATCAGCTCATCATCGCGCAGCCCATGACTGTGATAAGACTGAGAGAAACGAGGAATGCTGTTAATCATAGAGGAAGCTGTCTGACCACATACTGGTCGTAGCTGCTGTTTCTTCTTCGCTTTGAACTCTTGTCACTATGTAGACATGGGTTTAGCCGTTGCCATTCCTCATATTGTTATTAAGCAGCAGCTCAGTGATGAATGACGTTACAGTCGAGGAACACTTTGGTGACTTCTGGGGATTTTGTCTCATTATTAGCAACCCAAAATGATTGTGTTTTCACTGACTTTGTGCTGAGTTGTGCGCCAAGACTAAAATGAGTTACTCAAAGACAGACCACCTGCATGTCCTCCTTAGTAGGATAATGGTTTAAGTGGACATGTGGGCAGTCAGAAACTCAGTGTTAACCACTTAAACTAATATAGGAGCAAAGCAGTGAACTGTTTTCTAAAGGGACTAAATAAGTGAAGCACGACCAGAACACAAACTTTGCTGTCAGGGCGTTTTAGAGCTGGAATCAGTAACTCGGAGCTTCTGTGAAACCAAATCCACCGCAGGAAAACAATGTCTGATACTCCAAAATACCACAGTAACTAAAGAAGTACCCCTGAAAAAGGTGATATATTTACACTACATTATTTCATCATGATATAGATTTAATATCATAGCATAATTAGATTTTAGGTATATGACTACTGAATTATTATCCCTCTGATTTACTTTCACTTGCTGCGCTCCTTCCTCTGCTTTGAACTTTTTTACTTACTTTATTCTCATTCCTTTGATAAGCGCCCCTACAGGAAACCTGTATTTTACTAGAATAAAATGAATCAAGGATGGTGATGCAGGATGTCGCCTTATCTTTATTATAACTTTCCCCATACCTAGGGGTGTCCTCAACTCCTTGATCTTCTCTAATTGGTAAAACTATGAAATATTGGAGTAATTTATAAGCACTAAGCTGTTTGTAAGCTGAGATAGAGAAGGAAAGAATAGAGGTATCTTTTGCTAAGTTGTAAACAGATCTCACTTCCTTGTATCGTTCTCTCTCCAACAGAGAGCAGCGAGCCTAAAATTGCAGTAAGCCTCAGTATAAAGGAGCTCTTATGTATCTTTCCACAGTGGCATTGTGTACCTGGCACAACGATAAGCTTGTCCTCAGGACGTGCACATTTCCAACATATTCCACATTCTTTGTCTTTCTATTGTTGCACTCTTGTTTATCCTACTTGAAGCAGATTCATGCACTTCCTGACTCACCAGCACAGCACTGAAGCGCTCCTCCAGCTCTTCTTCAGGTGGCATCGGGAGTTTCACCCCGGCCGCTGGTTTCTGGGGCCCTGTGGACCCCGGGCCAGATGTCTTGCTCTCCTTTCCCTGAGAAACCTCGAGGCTTCCTGCTGCATTCCCCATGATTGTCAGTCCGATAGATCCAAAAACACATATACACAAAAACTCAAATGCGGTCAGTGCCAGATGCTCAGTAATTAACAGCTGAGGGTCTATCCAGTCATCCAAAGTTAAGTTCTGTGTAGCTTGTGACCTTCCATTATCACCACAACTCCTCTGTGTTGGTTCACATTTATGACTTTTCAGTTTTCTCTGACAAACAGAAGAATGAAAACCACCCCAGCCTCTGAATGCCAGGTCAGACCTGGCTCAGATCCCTGTGCATTATGAAACCCTAGAAAGAGGGAAGGGGATATCCTGACAGGGACAGACAGACTGACAGCTGAGCGAGTGACAGAGGCAAAGGGGGGAGAGGGAGGGTTCAGAGCCTTAGGCAACTGTCTGGAAGGAGGCTGCAATAAAAAAAAATCAGCAGAAGAAGATAAACCTCAAAATAAAGGTAGCACTTCTGTGTGGAGGAAACTCAGGAGGAAACTACTCCCAAAGCTGTTGCAGGTAAACACACTCAGCTGGGGCTGCAGGTGATCTGTGGAAGGTCCTCATCTGCTGCTGGATGCTGGCATCAGTGGGCCTCTGAACTTCATATCCAGAGTTAAA
>VUQK01043707.1:8233-46077 GCA_015106715.1 Bujurquina vittata | reverse complement strand
GACAAATGCTTGTTATAGAATATGTGCTGTCTACCAAGAGATCCTGAAGGAGAATGTCACACCATCTGTTCGTGTACTCAAGCTGAAACGTACTTGGGTTCTGCAGCAGGACAATGATCCTAAACACACCAGCAAGTCCACCACTGAATGGCTGAAGAAAAACAAAATGAAGACTTTGGAGTGGCCTAGCCAAAGTCCTGACCTGAATCCTATTGAGATGTTGTGGTATGACCTTAAAAAGGCCGTTCATGCTCGAAAACTCTCTAATGTAACTGAATTAGGACAATTCTGCAAAGATGACAATTCAGCTACAAGCATTCACAGTAGCAGGAAATGCTTTTTTCTAGTTATTAATATTATTAATGGCAAAAGAAAATAAGCTTTGCGCATCAACAGCTATGACTTGTGGATTTTATATCACAGTGTGGAGAGTTTGAGCCTAATACACAAAACAAGAAACTCGCAAGTAAGTACAACAGTAATATGTATTGTAGCATCTCACAGTTCTTTTACTTGCTTCATTATTTTTGTACAAATTAAATTTAAAAAAAATCCAGTAGATCTACTGCATACTTTTACAGCCTTTTAAATGAAGTAAAATCAAATGGATATTTAAAATTATTCGTTTCTGCATCATTTACATAGTAAATTTATCATCATAAATTTATCATTTATCATCGTTTACATACATCTACAAACTGGAGCCAGCAGCTTCTGACTGGCCACTGGGTCATTCTTTCACTTGGCAGACATGGAGGTTTACCTTCACGTCACTGCTGATGTTTTCCTGAAATACATAAAAGCAGAGCCCCCCCCCAAAAAAAATATTTAGTCATCCAAGAACATTACTACACTTCCCAGAATGCACTAGTGCCTTGGAAGCTGTACAGGGCTTTCTTGTTTGAAACAAAGTTGATACCTACATGGGTAGTGCCAAGATAAAGTGGAGGAAAACAGTTAATAAAGAAAGCAAACAAAAACAAAATAAAAAGTAATTTCATAATTATATAAAGAGTTTAAAGCTTTTATTTATTCATTTATTTATTTATTTATTAATAAATAAATAAATTTAAAAAACAAGGGCAAAACTCATGAAACCACCACGTCTTTTAAAATCACCTTAAATTCATTCAGTTAATTTTAGTTAATTTTGCAGCTGATACCAGGAGGAGGGAGCTGCAAACTTGAACAGTGTTTTTCTAATTTCAGTGCAAACTTCTAGGACACTGATAACGAGTGACTCTAGGGACAGAAAACAGTAACTTCCCAAACTTTTTTAGGTCAATGTAAGTCAGAAAGTAAAGTAGAAGCAAGGTAAAAAAAAAAAGCCTTAAAACTAAGAAAGTACCAGTGAAATGACAAAGCAGACCATCTGTTACATATAAATACCACAATCCAGCACTAACATAAAAGTGGAAGCAACAAGTCAATTTATTGCCACAGAAAGAGACTAAGATATGAGAGAAGGCTAGGGTAAAGAAAGCTAGGAAGAAAGCAAGTAAGTGAGCAGGCAAGGAAAAGAAAGAAAGCAAAAGAAAAAGATGGAAAGTTTTTCCTGTCTGCAGGTTTGGCCATTGTTTTGACCTCACTTGCTCTGCATATCAGGTGACAAACCACAAGTCACCCAAGTCTGCTTTCTAGTCAAAGCAAGCAGCTACACAAAAGGCAAAGGAGAGGAAAGAGCAGAAAAGAAACAAATGTCCTTGTGTGAGACAGAACAAACAGTACTTTCCATATGACAGGAATGATGGATTTATTCTATATATACTCATTTTGATTTTGATTTTGGTGTTGAATGCACAATGCATCCTGTGTGCACACATGTGTGTATGTGCTCACATGTGTATGTGTGCCTGTGTGTTACCTGCCCTGCTGAGGAGATTCTGCCTGGCCCTGATAAAAGCCAAGATGTCAGCATCAGTTTGCTGGTCTCCAGTCAGTGGAATAGACGAGGATGAGGTTGGAGTGGAGGTGAGGGCCCTGAAATATATAAATGTGACAATGAAAACATTCTTTGCTTTAACAATCCAGCTGTCCTCTTATTTGTAACTGTTCACAATCCAAATGTTTAAATGAATCAGGCAACAATAGGGTCTCTGTGCTGGTGGAACAAAAGCACACGTGTTTAAGTCTGGCTGTAAAAAGGGAGTTGAGGTAGCAGTGAGACCTAAAGTGTTTGATTTGTTAGCACAGTCTGTAGACATTACTTCACGAAGATATAAAAATTCATAGCCGTGTTCATAAGTGGAGAAAAAAAAACACTGCAAAGCTATAAAATCTACAGGTCTATTTATAGATTTAAGAGCTATTCTGCAAACAGCTGCATTGTATGAATTACAAAATGTCCATGATACATCCAAAAACCTTTTGGTTTCTTTTAAAAAAGGTCAAAAACAAACAGCAGACGTAATGGTAAATGATTAGAAAGTAATTATTTACACCCCATACTTTATAAGATGTGCCACTTAAAAATGTTTTTCCAAAAAAAAAAAAAAACAACGTTTTTGATCAAAAATTGTTACGAAATTGTTCAATAGTAATGTTTGCCCGTGTTGCAGGAAATCATTTCACATACTTCCACTCAGAAGAATGGCGGAAGTCCGTCACCTTCCTCTTCACAGGCTTGTTCTGCCAGGAAGCCACAGCAGGTACTGGAGGTGCGCTTTCAGGGGCACAACTTCTGAAATTCAAAGAATCACTGTTTTCTAAATAGTATGGCCACATGTAGTATAACCGAGCAAAAACCAACAGGAAATAAATGAGAGAGTTAGTGAAGCTTTGCTGACCTGAGCCCCTGGACAGAAGAGGTGGAAGGGTCTGGATTCAGGTCTCCACCTGCGAGCAAGTCTCTCCCAGTACAGCTGAGAGCAGGAGCCCTGTGTAAGGAAGAGCATTTCATGAAGACCGACAATAAAATACCACAGAACAATATAGTATAGGCAGGAAGTCCATATGAAATTCCAGTGTTCTTTTCACCACATGCATGTACATGTGTTAACCACGAGAGGGAGCTACAAGACAGAAATAGCTTGCAGTAATATTTCCTGAACCAGCTTTTCTGCAAAATTTAGGGAGTTAAACTAAAGAGGATTTTCTCTGCTCATTTTCAGCTCCATATTTTTATTCTCAGACTATGCTGGAGCAAAAATTCCTTTTAAAAAATCATTAGTGATTAATAATTCCTTTAATCAACTTCAGCATTTGTGATCAGTTTAATGTGTTTTTTAAAAAAGTTTTTATTCTTTTGTCTTCTGACACAAAAACAGTTTTTATTGATGTGACACAGTTCCAGCTATTGTTTGCCATCTGGGGTGCCATGTGTGATTTTGCGACGCTAAAAATAAATAAATAAATAAATTAAAAAAACCATATTTGCTTTATGAAAACAAGCTGCAGGTTGTTGGCCAATAATCAAGTGCTATTCAAACACAGATAATGAAAAGAAAAACATTATTAATGAACTGAATCGGTAAGAGGAGAACGGTTCTTATTATAACTTGGCTACTTGTATGTGAACGAGCTGAATAGAAGCTAAAAATGTCTGCTTAATGTGAGGCCCAGAGACGCGTGTTCACAGTGACCTCATGAGCACCCTTTTATCACACGTGCTGTAAGGCTGGAAAAAAGCAGTCTCACCTAAATTCCGGAACTCGAGGTGAAGATGGCTGTAAGGTCCAATTCGGGATACCAGTGTGACTTCCGGCTGCAGCCTCTGACTCAGACTCCTGGTCACAAATAATGAAAACTTGCTTATTCCTGGACAGCCTCTCAACACAAACATAATTCCAACCTGGTAACAGTTAAACACAACGTGGCCACATTTATCGTTAAAAGGACCAGACAGCCTCAGGTATTTTGTGTCTTCTGGCTTCGTCATAACTCAAAGCGATTGCATGTGTGCTGTGCAAAAAAAATAAATGGTTGAACAAGCTATTGGATATACACGGGCATGGAAACGGATCGCCATCCTGCTCTGAGGACTCAAACTGCACGTGTAAGGCCTGTCTGTCAGACTTCCTCTCCCTCCCATTCGTCATTCAGTGACACATTCCTAAGCCTTGCTCAGATGTGAATGAGATATTATTCTCCATTCATAAGATCAAAAACAAAGAGCAGCCGCCAGCGATGTCTGCTCGTCACATGTTGCTGCCTAGCATCTTCTATGGGGTTGACTTTCAAAGACATGCTGTACACAGGGACCATCGAGGCAGAGAGAGGCGTGCAAGTGGAGAGACAAGTCTAACATGGTGCTGACATGAAAATGGAATTTAATCAATGTTTTCCTTTTTATACTGTTGCAAACCTTTTCTTTTATAATAGAGAGCCTAATTTATTACGGCCCGCCACAGTGGCACCCAACCTTTCCACGCCTGTCGTACCCTCTGAGTTGTGTCGGACGGATATCCTGTTCACCATATCGTTTAAAATGTTTTCAGCCCAGCTAAACTTTTTGCATTAACACATACCCGAGCGCTCCAGACTAGCAAACTACCAGAACGTCTGCTTTTATAGAGGTGTTCACACTTACTTATAATTAATTAATCAAGTGAATCTGATTAGCAGCACCTGGCTCTTTATTCCAAAGCAGCAAGTTTGATCCCGTTGAAGTTTTCTTTATCATATTTCTTTATACTGTTAGCCAACACTTTTTAGCCAAGCTTTAGCTACTAAATTATAAAATCTATTCAATATTTTAGGCTGTTATGTCAACTGTTTTCCACTATGTTTAGCTGACTGCCCCCACGGTGTGACATTTTGTTCTTGTTAGGGCTATCTGCTGGGACTATGCATCATTGCTGTTGCTGTCTTGCCTCTAAGCTGCTCTCCGGGCTCTTGTTTGGGTCACAAAGAGTTCTATGGAAATGGCTGTGTGTGTATTTGCCTCCTACATATCGTCCCACCAGGACCCATTGAGCATGATGTTGAACAGAGACTGAAAGGGTCACACTGGTGCCATAAAAGCCCCAGAAGTCAAAGACAGATGGATATCAACTTACACGACCACAGAGGCCTGTATTCGGAAAACACACGAAAGAAAACATCCATAAATACAGAGACAAAAACCCAGAGACAAGCTTAATGTCAGACACACGTCTTTGACACTCTTCCCTGGACTTTATATCAGGCTCACAGAAGCTTTATGTGGTGTTGTCACATGCATAGGTAGAGGAAGGTAAGTTCAGCCACCTGTAGACTGGAAGCTTCCTGGCTCCACCACTTATGGAAGTCCTTCTGGAGCTTGACCTTTGTCCTCTCCAACAACAGCTGCAGATGCTCAATCTCGGTCCTCAGTGCCTTTAGACGGCCAATGATGCTCTTGTAACTGACAGGAGGAATTATTGGCATTGAATTCATCTTTTGTCCACGTTACAAAGGATCTGCTGTATCCAATCAGTCCAAACAGGGTCTGCTCTAGTAACTCATTAAAAAACACTACAAACTCACCCTTTTTTTTCTTCTTCAATGTGCTTGCAGAGGTTTTCTTCCACTGGGTCAAACTCTTCAGACTCTGCGTGATTCTCCGTGACACCTGTGGTATAAATGAAACAGTTGGCAGGAATGGCAAAGAGTTTAAAAGCAAAAAGGAACACGGTCAAGATATATATGAAACGACAAGTACACGATCAGAAGCTGGGAAGTGCGTGTCACGAGTGCCTTTCCTTCAAAGACAGCGTTTCAACTTTTGGCCAAGCGTAATAGAAACCAGGCCGCTCTGAAGTGCTCTCTGATGCGGGACTCCAAATAACAAGAAAAGCCTTTGGGTGGGAGGTGTTTGTGTGCTTTACAACCAGGTTTCCTCATCAAAGGTTTTATGTCACTGATCAAAACAGTCAGAATTGAGTAAATGAAGGAGTCTTACAGCCTGAGCCACCCAGTCTTTGGTCACTAAGCTTTCATTCACTTAGCCTGCTGCAAACGCTTTGAAGTGGCCACTGATGCACAAACAGTATAAGAGCACCCACAACGTCTTTGTCGTTTACCATCCAATTCTGAGAGCTGAGTATCAAAAAGCTGATGAAAAAAGAGCTGATACTTTTTCAAGCTGCAATTCCAATGTAAAGGCAAGAAATGGGCAGAAAGATGGTGCAATTTGATTGCTTCACGTGCTTTTGTTTAATGTGGGTCTAAGAAGTTGTAAATAATTCTTACCATGAGCAGCCTGCTGTCTCCTCCGCACATCCAGCTGCTTCTTCAGTTCAGCTGAGGAAAGGAGATGAAGAAAGACAAAACCAAATTTAAATACATCCCTCCATAAACTCAAAGGACACCCACCACCAAGGCACCAAAAAAGTACAGTCATAGTACAGTCTTAACATATTAATAAGTCCTTTACTGTATGTCTTAATTCTACTGTTGAAGAAATTTGTGATAAAACGCTTCAGTGGTAGAGAGCAGCTGCAAATAAACGGACTAAAAGATGCAGGGATATGTTTGTCATGAGGATACAATGTCACGTTTAGATCAGAGATCAAAGTGTCAGACTAAAAGATAAAGGAGACGTTGAGTGGCAGTATCTTCTGTGGCGTTTCCACTAAAGTCCCTCAGGTGTCATTCACATGCAGACGGGTGCCGTACTCCAGCTTTATGTGTAATGCGACCCTATCGCCTATCTGAAGTTGAAATCAGAAAATGGGAAATCCAGATGAAGTATTATGTGGGAAAGAAAGGGCGTGGGGTTTGTGTAACACCTCACATGACGCCATAAAATGCTTGGATTACAGCTCTTGCTCGGCTTTCTGCTGTGGAATACTTTTAAATCGTTTGCAAAGTGCCCGTGCAACCAGCTCATCTTTCAGGACCCCTTTTTTGAGGGTTTCAGTAGACAGCGGAGACATGAATGGATGATGTGAAATATTACAAATGAGCAACCCCGACATAGTGTACCCATGATGACAGTGTTTTTCCAAATGCCTATGGAGTATGAAGCAGGGTTGTGTGTGGGTAGCTGAGAATGTAGATGTACTGAGACGCCCTGTGGCTTCACATTGTGGTGAGGTGGGCAGCATGAGACTTTGCTAACAGACACAACTCTCTCAAACATGACCCACAACTCCTTTCATAATAACATAAAAGGATTAAAAAATATTTATGCCATGACCATGCCATGATGACAGGGTACAAAGAAAGGGGGCAGGGAGCACATCAAGGCAACATAAAGAGCACATTTTTTCGGTTGACTTTTGTGTTCCCTTTGGTCCATACATGATTTTATCACAATATTCTTTAACAGATCCATAATGTCTGACCGAAGCTCCTCTGAAGCTGCTCAAAAAAACAAAACTAAGGATTAAAGTTTGCATTATTAGGGATGTGACCTCATCTATCTAAAGATTCTTGGTCAAGACAGCCTATTCAAGTCTCAAAACTGATAAAAATAAATGTTATGAATATTTGTCAACGTGGGGTGCAGGCTTCAGTGCTTCTATTCTCCATCCAGGACGAGACTCTGACCTCAACACCAAAACCTCTTCCAAACCACACAGGGTTCCCACCACCATCAGGAGACGTGCCGTCGTCTTTAAGAGCTGGTTTCAAGCTACAAGCCTCAATAAATATTTGGTGATTTTTGTGGCCAGGAAGTTGAATGTGATATGCCGCATAAATACCAAAGTGAAATTGAGATTTGAGCACCATACGTGCGACGCAGATTTCCAGCATCCGACCTATGTGTATATGAAGAATAAAGCCCGCAAAGTAATCTGAAAATGATGGTAAATGTTTAAAATTCACAAGACGTGTAAAGAACCGCAAGAACACAGGAAACAGGATTTGTTTCTATTAAACAGAGTTGCACTAAACATTCCCTGTTTTTATTGGACAGCTGGGTTTATACCAGTGCTGACTGAATCTTTAACCTAAACCAGGGACTTTTTATAAACCACTTTAATATGGCGCTGATAACACACCAATTAATCACAGCAACTGTCAACATAGTAAAATGCAGCTCATGTTTACAAAGAATGCGCAATATTCTTCCTTCAGTATTTTTTTCTCAAAAGCTTTGGAACAATCTTCCTGGTAATGATGCACATTTCAGGCTCCAGCAGGCTTTTCTTGGGACTGTGGGTCACTTCAGCAAAGGTGAGCAGAGGGTCAAAATGATACCAAAGTAGATATTGCATGCTCCCCCTAAGACCGCACTGCATAAATTCCTCGATATCTATCTATCTATCTATCGAGTAATAGAAGTGCTGCCACCATTTATAGCTGCCCTGCATCTTTCATAGTGAAATGCAGTGTTTTTACTGATCTGGGTCAAATTGGATGCTAAGCCATCATCTGTTTTACAACCAACTTATCCAAAGTCAGGTCACAGTGGCAACAGACTAAGCAGGATATTCCAGACGCCCATCATTTTGCAGTTCCTCCATGAAGTTCCCAAGCGAGATAACGCATTCAAGATGTTTTCCTAGTTAAGTATGCTTGGAAAACCTCCAAAGAAACACAGGAGCAATGACTTCCCTCTAAACTCCCTGCTGATGTCCAAGCTCCTCACTTTATCAGCTCAGCCACCCGAAGGAGGTCATTGTGGCAGCTTGTAGTCGTGACCTTAAATTTCCAGTTACCATCCAGATCTCAAGAACAGGTGAGGCCTGTAACGTTTTGCATTCTGGTTTAAGATACTTGAAATTGCAGGCCACAGCGGCTTTTATCGGCAGTGTAGCGGGAACAGGAAATTGGGGAAAGAAATGGGGAAGACACGAGGCAAATTGGCGACGAGCCAGGACTTGAACTCGCGCCGCCTGCATCGCAAAGCGGCAGGTGAATGTGGTCGCCTGCTCCACCTCTGAGCCACCCAGGCACCCAATCCACCATTTGCTGATAGAAGCCATTGAATCAGACCTGGAGGTGGTGACGGACCATTTCACATTTGGCGACAAAATGCTTCACCACCAGCTCAAGGCTGTCATTCAATGACATCAACAGAACCACATCAATCTGATTCTCCTGCTGCAGAAGATGCGCATCTCTGATCTCTCTGAATAGACATTCAATTCAACTTTATTTATATAGCACGAAATCACATCAGTCGCCTCAAGATGCTTTATATTGTAAGGTAAATAACCTACAATAATACAGAGAAAACCCCAAAAATCAGATGACCATCAGCTTGGCCAACTTGGCGACAGTGGGAAGGAAAACCTCCCTTTTAACAGGAAGAAACCTCCAGCTGAACCAGGCACAGGGAGGGGCAGCCATCTGCTGCGACCGGTTGGGTGTGAGGGGAGGGAGAGAGGACAAAAGTCACAGAGAAACACCAATGTGCAATGCAGAACGTGGGAGCGAAAGCCTCAATTCAGGATAATTTGAAAGGCTTGCTGTAATTTATAGGGTTTGTAGCTACGAGGTACGGCAGTAACCTGAGATGACTTCTGACCATTTCATTGAAGAGTGTCTTCTCCAGTTTGGCTCACGAGCAATCGATCACTGCAAGCCCGTTGTTGGCCACAATCCTTCTGTCTGCTGGTGTGCCCATTGGACTATGAGTATAAAGGTTTCCCTTTCATTTTGTGCCATTTGTCTGTGCCCTTGTTGTCAGGATGCACAAACTTGCCCTGTTTCTTTCATCCCATGCGCCGTTAGCTGTCACTGTCATCCTGTCACTGCACTGACCTGACCAACAGGTTTGACTTTAGCTAACAGGCTACTGACACCAATACGTCTAACAAATGCACTAAAAGACATTTTTTTAATATGCAATATGAATAAAACAACATCCTGGACTTTTGGACCTATGGATTCAGAAGGACTGGACTCCAGAGTTATGCTGAGGCCAAAAACAACAGCATAAACCAGATGCTGATGCTTCCTGTAACCCTCACGATGAATCCATCAGAAATAAGCACCACATATTATCCTAAATCCATGTTTCCATGTTCTACTTTAACTATGAGACACAGGTGGTGTTAAGTTTCCAAGCAAAGCCTCCAAGATGGCAGGAAAACACAGTAAGCCACTTTCCAGCCGCTAAAAACACCTTCTCTCATCCAGGAAGAATGCAGCTCCGTGCATCTAAAAATGTAATAAGCTTTGACAGCATCGAGATGTTTGACTAAGATGAGGAATGTGGATAAATTAGCAGAAATTCAGTTTTTCCTCGCCTCAGCCTCACTGTGTGGTCTGCAGAACACATTTAAAGAGTTAATAATCTGTCTGCTGTCAGGGCTGATTTCTGCGTGATATGTGACATATTCGTCTGTGTCAGCACCTCATGGCGTGAACGGTGGAGCGAGAGAGAGAGAGAGAGAAAAAATTCAATTCAGAGGGTGATAAGTGTACGCTGGCATGTATGAGGCTAATGGGCAAATGCTACCAAACCACCGAGTGTGCTCGGAGGCAGCGACGATGCCAGGCGCTGGTGTAAACCTATCCATTTCAACGGCATGTGAAATGAGCCACAAACAGAGCAGGGAAATTTATAAATGTAGCTTGCAGTAGTAAATGCAAACCAGATAAAAACACATCTTAACTGCTCTGAGTTTACTGGAAAGTTCAACCAAACATTAATATCAGTTAAGCGCACTGCCAGCGGTGAAAGGACTCGCCTTTTAGTGTTCCTGTAAACAGCAGTGGGTTATGACACATTACTGAACTTTAAATTCCTAACATGTCACCTTTTATGTTTTATATATCAAACGCTTTTCCTATTTTGGCATTGAAGGGCTGAAGGACTTCAAAAATTTTTTTTTTGATAATTAAAATGTTTTTGCCAGCCCAAAACTGAAAAAAAGCTTTGTCTACTGGCAAATTTATTTTAAAATTCACCTGTGCTTTTCCTTGTCTTCTCTCATATAGACACTGAATGGTTCATGCTCATATTAAACATGGCCAAAGTTTCAAGTAATGAGGTCAGTGCGTGAACAAGTAACCCCTGTGACGCTCAGGCGTCCTGGATCTGTATGACGTCAGTGAGAGGGGATGTCCTCATATGGTCATCACACACGCACACACACAGAAATGTTTTCAGATATCTGTTGCTGTTTAACTTAATTCTTTTTAGCTACCGCTGGTTCCGCATAACCACTGTACAGAAGAGCCCGTTATTAATGAAAGCCCCATCTTGTGGTACAATGTAGTATTACATGGAAGTACGTCACAGTCCTAGATCAGCTTGTATCTCTGAATGAAGATAAAGAGCGTAAAAACAGAACCCTTTTTCAAACATATAGAGAAAAGCTGTTGGTGTGGCAGCAAATACCTCCAAACGGCTTAACCTTTGCTCTCAGATGCTTTTCATCCTGCTGCTGATGAAAAAGTGAACACAGAACAGCATCGCACTAAACTGAAGGGGTCAGCCAGTCATTACCAGTACCTCAGCTTCCATTAGGATGATGGGAGCATCCACACCTGAACATGTTCAAAGCTTTTGAGTGTGCTTTCCAAAAAGCTGAGAAAACTTACTGATTTTGTTTCTGGCTTCATTCTGTTGCTCCCAGAGTTTTCTGGCCTCTGCTGATCTGTTCAAAAGAATCAAAGAATTAAAGGGAGAGTTTGCCCCCAAATCACATTTACATGCAGTGCTATTTATCCATCTGGATTATTGAGATGTCGGATATCCCTTGAAGGTAATGGCACTAAACTGCACTCACCTTATGGTGCTGATAGAAACTACTGCATGTACTGTGGAAAAAGATTTGGGAGTATCAGGATAATTACTGGTCACTGACCTCTGTTTGAGTAGACTCTTGTTGTCTTCTATAGTTAGGTGGTCTTCATGGTCTCTTATGAAGATCTCAAAGGCCTCTTGTTTTCCTGTAGACAGCTGGGGACCTGAAAGAGAGGAAAAAATCAGCACTGAGATGCTCAGTATGCTTTATTTTAATAATCGTAAACACTGTTTATGTCAGCAGGTCTCATCAGCTAACTCTGGGAGCTCATGCCAGGTCCTGCTGTGCAAATGTAAAGAACTCGACATGTTCCCACATTCACAGGTACTCAGCTTCAGTCTGGCAGCCAGATGTGCTCTGCAGAGTTCTACTGATATGGCTGATTATTCTGCCATTTGATGATTAGCGAGAACATAAACACAAATATAAACAGCAGTTCTGAATATGTCAGCGTTACACAGAGGACACGCCCCCCTGCCGCTTCACTTCAGCAACGCACCACACATGAGGAAACATGATTTTGGAGTTGCTCACTGTTCATGTTTTTATTAAAGCTGTACACATCTGCTTCAAATACTGTACTTCCACCAAAAGGATGAAACAAAACACAGAGTTTTGGTTTAGTTTAACCTATGAACGTGATTGAATTAGAAAGGGTGGATTGTCATTTTGTTTTACTGACTGACCCAGAAGTATCTGTGTAGCATCCATTATGTACTTGTTGTGTGAACTCATTAACCATTTCTGCGTCCAAATGCTCCTTCACCTAGTGTCTAGCAACAGAACTACGATTAGGTTAATATAAACAATTTAAGGACGATGTAGGATGAGGGTTAAATTGTTCTGAATAAAAGTTCATGTTGAGGTACCTGATGGTTTGGATTACTCGCTAAGCTTTATGGCCACACCGATATCTTAGTCAACCTGAGAGTGATTCGAATATTGAATAGTGGATGCCATGAGGTTATATGTTGTACGTGCAGGCTTGATGGTCTGCTCCGTCATTCCGTATTCTTCTTCTATATTCATATTTGGTGTCCTCCATCTTACTTACTGACCTAAATCTTTTTTAAAAAATGCAGAGGAAGTTGTCTTTGGATCCAAGATTTTTGCCTGTCCCAAAATACTGTACTGAAGTTGGAAAATTTTGCAGCTGCCTCCATTTGAAATCACCTGCAAAATGTGTGAAATCTTAATGAGCTGATGTCACCAAATTAACTTAAGGTTTAATTATTGCTACTTATTTTTTGGCATTTTGAGACAATAACTTCTTATTTTAGGTTATCTTTATCTTTTTTATGTTTTTATCTCCTTATCTAATTTACATTTCTGTCCTTATTTTGTGTATTTTTGATGTGTGTATGCATCCCCTGCTGGCCCATCTTGGCCAGGACATTCTTCCAAAAGAGATTTTTAACCTCAAGAGTAGTATTTTTCCAGTCAAATTAAAAAAACAATTTAAAAAAAAAAGGTTCCTTGTGGCCCAATCAGGGGTATTTATGACCACCTTTACCAAACAGTATGAATGCTGCATTTATCATGATGACTGGAATTTGCTTTACTCTGTAGTTTCATCTCAAGACGGCAGAAAAACAAGTTGTTGTTTTCCTCTGTGTTACCAACTGTTTCCCTTGTTCCTTGGAAAATCCAAAATGCCACCATGATTTCCAATAACCCCCCCCTTATTAAAATCTGTGGACTTTTATCCGTTCTAACCAAAGGCATACGTACACAGGACAGTAACTCATGTGAGATTAATCGCGGGACATTTAGGAATGCTGTTTCTTTATTTTTGGAAAATCCTGATTAAAACCAGCTCAGACGCGTGCTGCAAGAGCCAAACTCAACAAATCAGCGTGAGGGTTTCTCTAGGGGAAATGCACTCCAGTCGACTCCTGTAAAAAAAGCAGCATTCCAGGAATATCTAAGGGTGATATAACATTATATTATGTTGTGCTCGCAGAATTTGTGGGGTAATGAGATCACACGGTCCTCAGGCCAACTTTCCTCATTTTTCTTTTCCGTGCTCCAAGTGCAGACAAACCACAGAGGTTTGAATGTGTCGTGACTGTTGTTGCTGCTTCAACAAATTTTAGAGGTGAAAAACCAGCAAAGAGAAGAAGTTAAGAGCTTTTAAAAGGATTTTGGGGTCTATTTTATGTTCCTGCTGCACTATTCCACTCACTGAGGTGTCTCCATTTGGTCCAGATCACAGAAACGTGTGGACGGCCTGCTAGGATCATCAGTGTCTCATTACAAGCTAGCCGGATTTACGTTAAGATCTAAGTCTCACTCTAAGTCTCGTTTCTGGTTAATTCAAGTCTTCAGCAGCCCGAATTACAACAGGAACACCTTGTCTTTCCATCAGCACTCTACGAAAAGAACAGGAAGGAGACGCTGTACATCTGTACCTACATAAGACACTAAATACTCTGATTAGTCCTGTTTTCACTGTACAGCAAGCACAGCAGAAATCCAGTTCTATGATGTAATGTGTGCGGAGTGCTTCTGCAGAGACAGTGAGGTTCAGAAAACCCTCCCTAATGTCCAGGTTTTATTCTGTGTTGGCTAAGCTAGCAGGCCAAGTGCAGAAGGAAAGCGTGGAGCTGACAGTACAGCATTCATTCAGCACAGTTTCCATGGAAAGTTCATCATCATTATATTTACAGTTCATCTTCAGGGGACAGTGATTCTCCTACAGCAGCAGAACCCAAAGATTAGACCTGAATTAAAATGCACATAAACACTCCGTGACCCTCTGAGTACAAGGACAGGATATGTGGACTGCATTTGTTTTGAATTAGGACAGAATAAAGAACAATGATCTAATGTGCGTATAGTTTGAGTCTCCAAGTGGGTCACGGAAACCAGGCGCTGCAGATGAGAAACATATGATATCTGCTCTATTGTTAAAGAACTGCGTCAACCGTCTATCCTTCTGGTATTCTATTCTATTCTATTCACGTTCTGTGTATTTTGTAGGAATAATACGGTATTTTTTTAATATCATTTTTTCTGAAAGCATTAGTTTTAGAATGTGGTTCCAAAAATTCAGCAGTTAGGTAGGGATTTTGTACTGTAGCACATTAATTAAAAGTAACAACAGTAAAAGTAATGAGTTCTTGAAAATAGTGCTAAAGTGCTCTGGAGAACACAACAAAATACTTTACTGTGATCCATTTGATGGTGGGTCAGTGATGGTCTGGGGAGGCATTTCCATGGAAGGATGCACAGAGCTCTACAGACCAGGCAACGGCACCCTGACTGCCATTAGGTATTGGGATGAAATCCTTGGACCCACTGGCAGACCATATGCTGGTGCAGTGGGTCCTGGATTCCTCCTGGTGCATGACAATGCCCGGCCTCATGTGACGAGAGTATGTAGGCAGTTCCTGAAGGATGAAGGAATTGATACCAGTGACTGGCCCCCACTCTCGCCTGACCTAAATCCAACAGAACACCTCTGGGACATTATGTTTCATGTCCAGCCAATGCTACCAGGTTGTACCTCAGACTGTCCAGGAGCTCAGTGATACCCTGGTCCAGATCTGAGAGAATATCCCCCAGGACACCATCTGTCATCTCATTAGGAGCCTCAATGTTGTCAGGCATGCATACAAGCACGTGAGGGCCATACAAACTACTGTACTGAGTACCATTTTGAGTTGTTGCAATGAAGTGGACTAGCCTGCAGCATCATTTTTTCACTTTGATTTTCACCCCCACTGAGATCTGATGTATTTTCAAATTGTTCCTTTAACCTTTTTTGAGCAGTGCATACGGATATCCTATTTGAAGCCATAGACAAAAATTATATTAAATTAAATAAAGTAAAATTAAGTAAAGCTGAAATTCTAAACTGTGGTTTTAGTGAGTGAGACTGGAGTGACCGTAGATGTTGAAGGTAAATGGGGAATTCCTGGTATAAGAAAGCCATCCTCTAGTTCCGTGTGTTGTTTTGTTCTGAATCTGCGTATTTAGTGACCGCGTCTCTATAAAGTTTCTGATCATTTGAGTCACAGCTACCACCAGGATTTCCTTGATATATCTAACTGCAGAGTGCAGTGGATTTTTTATTATTAATCTCATAATATCAGAGTTTTTCTGAGAAAGTGGCCTCTGCTTCTGCTTCTCAAAGTTGCAGAGTCTCCCTGGACAACATCAAGTTGGAAGAGTCAGTTATTTCTCATGAAGTGTGAGAAAAGTGGTTGGGCATTCCTGAGTGGACGTGTAACTGCAGCAGGAGCTGGGGATTTCTGAGAGGGGGGTGCAACTTTCTCCACAAAAGAGTGGACAGTACCAATTCTGCTGGCAAATTTAGTCATCGTATAGTCTGGTTTAAGAGTGATATCATCTACTAACACCAGCTGTGACCCCAAAGCAATGCTGGAATCAGTCTTACATTTTTTTGGTCAGTATGCCCTCCAGCATTTTTAAACCAGAGCTCCCAACCTCCAGCCTGAAAAAAAGGCATGCGTGCTTTATTTTCTTGATGTGAGAATGCTGCAGCTCCCTCGTTTCTGGTATCAACCAGAAGGACTTCTCACTGTGGTTCATGGATTTAGTGAAGGAGGACATGCAGGAGGTTGGTGAGATAGAAGAGGATGATAGGAAGATGATCTGCTGTGGGAAAAGAAGAAGAATCCATCTTGTCCCATAAAAGAGACAGAAAAAAACAGACTTATTATAAAAACAACTCTTCTGCTATGACAACCCAGATGATAATGTTAGCTCCATATTAGATGATGATGATCTAATTCATGTGGCACATCGTTTATCAGTGCTTTTATAAACCACCATTCAGGGTCTTTGTTCCTTCGATAATCCTTTCTGGACAGACTTGAAGTGTGTGTTTGTTTTTTAACAGGCTCTTCTGGTCTCATTACAGCACCGGGCACCATGACACAAACATGTCAGAGAGGATGAGGGAGCTGTGGTTAGCAGAGACAGGAGCGCAGCCGCAGTTTGATGAGTTTCTGGCTCATATCCCTGTGCCCGACGGCAATGACCGAGCTCATTATAAGGGCTCAGGTTCATCATCACACTCCAGGCTCCACTTAACCAAAATTAAGCAAGAGAAGACAAATAAATGCTGCCTTTGGCTGGAAATCTCATCCAAAAGCTTAACTTAGCTTAACCTTGGCATTCCTGTTACATTTAAACTGTTTATGTCTAAAGAAGTTATAAGTTACAGACTATCAAAGAACGGCTGCAGCTGAAGTCTCCCCTTCTTCAGCTGCCACCTTTGGGTCGTCATCACAGTGCATCTTTAAAGTTTTAGATCACAAATCTCATCAACTGCAATCAGGCTGCCAGTTAAGTAAAACAAGCTGGTGCTTTACTATGTATATATTTCCCCCCAAAAAAAGAAATTAAACATCCTCTGGCATGTTTACATATATGTATTTATGTACACATTTTTGGATTAGAATTGAAGAATATAAACAAATGAGATACTTGGCATTCATAGACGGGATCTCAAGGCATCTCAAGAGAGGAGGGTGCCGGTTTTAAAAATCAAAATATTGTTTTCTGGTTTTCTGAATATGGGGGCAGGTTAAAGCTGACAGTGAGGCGGCTGCGAACAGAGTTAGCACCTTCAACTCAGAGGCCATGATTCTCTGCCAGAAACAGGGATGGACTGCTGCCTCTTGCTGGAGGAGAATTGTTGCCCCCAAGTGAAGGAGCTTATTTGTCTCCGGATACTTAATGGTACAAATTGGTTCAGTCATGTCACCTAGGCATCTATCTTTGGAGGTGCGCACCTACTTACACTTATAAGGTGTGATCAAAAAGTTCTGGGACTTGCCCATAAAAAAACAAACAAACCTAGATTTCAAGATCATCTTCTCGTGCACTTCTGGACCGTATGGCTGTTCACTCTGTGGACGTTCTCACTTGTGCCTCTACAGTATGTCCTCGATCTCTTCCAGGGAGTCTTTAGGTTTTTGGAAAATGGGCAAAGTTGCGGAGAGGCTAATCTAGCAAGTGGTTCAAGTCGTGAGTGAAGATTGTGTTGGTGAAGCCAGAAAAAAGTCTCACAATTTGCTTTATGCTGGCCTTTTAATGGCAGGCATCACAGTTTAGGTTGGAAAAACAGTAGCACAATAAGGATGTTTCTTCTTCCCGCTGCTCAACTGAGGTGCAGCCTTCAGGCTTGGAAACTGGCGTCTTCAACTGAAAACTCACTGGTGATCATCCTTGGGTGTTGTTTGTTGATTTATGTGCCATGAGTGGAGCAGAGTGCACAATCCAAATTGTCTAAATGGGACTTCCTGGAAGCTGTCTAGGCACGTCAGAGAAGATGATCTTGAACTGCAGATTGGAAAGATTTAAATAAGGTAATCATGCAGCTCATCTGGCCTGGGGCTTCTCAGGATCGCTGAGGAGGAACTGGAAGCAGGTCTTCTGGAATTGCTTGCTTAGCCTGCTTGACATTTAGCAGTTGATTTTCTAATAGCATAGACACGCTGCATGTCTAAATGCATCTAAATTAAATGGATGCTTTCTCAAAGGTCGTCAGTCTAGGTTTCGTATCCCGGTCACATCTGCATAGCGTCTTCTGTATTTGCACTGCAGAAGTCTTGGCTCCCGGTCTCTGGTTCACATTCCACTCAGTATTACAGGTTTTAAACTCATCAACTTTTCATCAGCAACAAATTACAGGTTTAAAATACTGTACTGTCTAATGCTGCTTTGCTGACATGACTGTATTGGTCCACTTGAGTGACTTTCAATATTTGCAGTCCTTTTAATACATAAAATTATACTCATAACACTGTGTAGAAATAAAGAAATGTGTTCTGGGATGTCAGACTATTACCGTGCAGGAAAATCCACAAATCAGGAATTTGTTATGGCCCACAAACACACACAAAAGACGCAGTGAAAATCTACAAGACCACAAAAAGAAAACGGCCTGCATTCCAGCGGAGAGAGATCACCTGTCTGTAGGCTTAGCACCTAATTTATCACAGCTTAAAAAGACCGAGTGTGACACTTAATGGAGTCAACATCTGTGAAAATTTGATTTAATTCATACACTGCTTTATTAGTCCATGTGGGATGGGACCTGTTCTGAATATTTAGTAACAGTGAACGGCCATAGTACCAATATTTCTGAGGAACATTACTCAGCCAGTTTTCATTTCCAGAGCATTTGGATATTAAATTTTGTCACATATGCAAATGTCACGCCGAGCAATAGCAAAACCGAGACTGGTTTGATTCTCAACTTGTGGATGTTTGTAAACTCTTTAGAAACACACTGAAATGTACTTGGAAAGCATCATCTTTCAACTTGCAGGATTAAATATGCATTAGGTAACTTTTTCATGTATTAAACACTTTTTATGCCAATGTCTGAATGGACTGTAATGCTGTTTTGAAAAGCAAAAGCTTCCCTGACACTGACTGCCTCTAATAGCCGGTGGATTGACAACGAGGTGAAGGACGCAGGACAACATTTCTAGAAAAAATCCAAAGGACATGTTTCTGCTCCCGAGTGTCTCAATGCCTCTCTTTCACTCACAGCATCAACACTAGCTTTCTAGAGTGAATTAGTGGAGTCCACTGAACACTAAATCAACTAATGACAGGCTCTGAGCCCACCACAGACTCCGTGAAAGGATAAAATACTAGATGTGGCTTCAGCTAAGTGACAATGTTAGTGAGCTTGTAAGCTAAAGTAATCCAGCTAGCTGCTTTGTTGGGTCATGCTTACCTGCTAACAAGGATTCACTAGTTTTTTCTAATGAAGCCTGTTGTCCAGTTCCCTTGAATTTGACAGTCAGGAGCTGCCAAGGCCTAAAAGGCCAGGGCATGCCCACCCTGACTGTCCATAGGAAGTATTTTCTTAGGTTTAATTTAAATGACCAAAATAAATAAATAAGAGTTTCATGTTTCTCTTCAAAGCACAGGTGGTTTCTATTAAGATAAGTTAATGAATTTACAGCACAGTGCACCACTGTCTCTCTGCTGATATACAGTAAGTCAATGTAGCCCACTCAACAGTTACGTTCACAACAAACAGTCACCTCAAGGCACTTTATATTGTAAGGTAAAGACCCTAATTACAGAGAAAACCCAACAGTCAAATCACCCCCTATGAGCAATCACTTGGCGACAGTGGGAAGGAAAAACTCCCTTTTAACAAGAAGAAACTTCCAGCTGAACCAGGCTCAGAGAGGGGCAGCCATCTGCTGCGACCGGCATTCAAATAAGATGTTATTTACTTAATGAAACTTTGGATCGCTGTGTTTTAAGTAAATGGATAGCTTATTCTTTATAATCCACAGCAAAAGTAACAATGACAGACCAGTTATTTTGTTTCTCAGTTTGTACATGCACGTGTATCTGATAAATGAATAAATAGAAGCTGTAGTATTTAAAAACATTAACTTGTGGAATTACAAGACCTACTGTACATCATTCTGGTGCTGCTCAGAGGAAACTACAGCCAACATCAGCTGGGCATTACATTAATCAAGGCAAAAAAGTGATCACATGCTATTAATTATTTTTTGGCTAATGTTACCTAATGCTTACATGCTGGCAAACATAAACAAATTGTAAGCTATACTGCATAATGAAAATACTGTCTTGATTAGATAAGGCCTATCCGAACTCCCAGGCTTGATCTGGTAACTTAGTTAACCAAAGCTTTTTTTACAGTTTGGGCCAATCAACTCTTTATTGAGTTGGTTGAACCAAACATTATGGCCTCAAATGGCTATAAATTGCAGGGTTAGGCAAAAATAAAAGCATTATCTGGAAGAAGTCCACATCACAACACATCGGCAGTCTTTAAAACACTATTTTGCATATGTAAGATGCAAAACGTTTTAAAATTGCTTTCTTAGACAAGGGGAAAATCTTCAGGTACCTCTTTTCATATACTGTATAGCTCGTCCTCCATAGTCTACTGAGATGTTTTCCATACTTCCTTCTTGCGACAGCTCCACTGTGGACACACTCGATGTACTCTGAGAGGACTGGCTCGGCCCATTGGTGGTATTAGCAAGCTGAGCAGCAGGATCCTGGGCTTTTTTCTCCTTCTTCAACATCTTAACTAGGATACCTGTCGTAAGGAGTTAAAGAATACACTTGTCTTTCTTTAAGAGACAGGATACGGCAAGGAAACCTTCCCCTCAATCCAATCAGACAGATCGCATATCAAAGAACTGATGTCAATGAGGACAGTTAGGTAGCTCTTCTGAGTTAATTTTTGACCAAACTGCTATAAAAGTATCCCAAAAAGACCTTAAGGTATGGGAAGGTGTGATGGTCTGGGATGAATCAGTGAAGAGGAGCCAATGAGGCTGCAGGGATGACGTTGCTAAGATTCCTCACAATCTTTTCCCACTGATGTGGCGGTCTACTTAAGCGTACATGTGTCAGCAAGTGTGAAAGAGAACTCACTGAGTGGCTGTCTGCTTAGATCTTGTTCCAGGGCTGGATCAATGCGGCTACTTTTAGGTCCAAAAGTATTCGGATGTTGGCACAACTTTTTAAATTTTGCTTCTGTACATCACCACAGTGGAATTTAAATCAAACAATTGTTTAGGAATTTCAGCCATTTTTATACATGCACCCCTTTTTAAAGGCTCAAAACTAACAGGACGTGTTAGTGTCCTGTTAGTCCCGTTAGCCAGAGGCCTGTTCTCTCAGTATTCCATGACAAATGAAGCAGATAAAAGATCTGGAGTTGTATTTAGTAGTTTCCCCTGGAAAAGGGGATGCTGAAAAAAAGCGAAGGAGGCCATTATTAGGCTGAGAAACCAACACAAATCTATCTGAGAGACAGTGGAAACTTTAAGAGTGGCCAGATCAACAATTTAATTTAAAATGAACGAATGCACAAGCCAGCTCAGTAATCCCAAAAGGCCTGGAAGACCAAAGAAGACAATTAATGTGGATGATCACAGAATTATTTCCTCATCTAAGAAATAATAAAAAAAAAACCTTCATAATATCTAGCCAAGTCCAAAACACTTTCGAGAAAGTAGGCATAGCATTGCCAAAGTCTACAATCGAGACATGAATGGGAGGACTCAAGAACAGAAAGGCCAAATTAGACTTTGCAAGAAAATCTTTGGACAGATGAAACCAAGATGAACCTATAATGGGAAGAGAAAAGGTATGGAGAAAGAGAGAAACAGCTCATGATCTGAAGCATACCACATTATCAGTCAAACATGGTGGGGGCAATGTTACAGCACGGGCACGCATGACTACAGGTGGAACCGGGCCACTGGTGTTTATTGATGATGTGACTGCTGACAAAAGCAGCAGGATGGATTCTGACATGTTCAGGGCTATATTCTCTGCTCAGACTCAGCCAAATGCTGCAAAACGGATTGGGCAGCGGTTTACAGTGCAGATGGATAACAAGACGAAGCGTACTGCAAAAGCAATCCAAGAGTTTTTCAAAGCAAAGAAATGGGATAATCTTCAATGGCCAAGTTAGTCATCTGATTTTAACCCAATAGAGCATGCTTTTCATTTATTAAATACAAAAACTGAATACAGAAAGACCCACAAAGAAGCAGCAATTGTAGGTGGCTCCAGTAAAGGTCTGGCAGAGCATGTCAAGGGAGAAAACACAGCATTAGGTGATGTACATGGGTTCTAGACTTTGTCGTCGCTGACGATTAAAGATTTTTATACAAGTATTAAAAACAATCCTTATATTTAAAATTATCTTAGGTGGATTTTTTAAAATTGTAGTAATAATTACATTGCAACCTGTAACCATGTTTCAATTCAGTTATCCAATGTACAGCCCTTCACTTGGTTTATCACAGTCAGTGTGACCCTCTGGAAAAAAACAAACAAAACTTGCCTACCCGTGACTTTGAGTTACACAACACACTACGCACTTCCGTAACAATGAGATCTGCAGACATCTTGCTATAGTCAAACTATAACTGTGGTGGTCATTGGACAATTTGGGATTTTTAAAGACCAAAAAAAGGCATAACTTAACCTTTATTCCCTTCAGCCAAGACAAAAGGGGATGTCAGTGAAAACAATAACATGAAGGAACAGAGTCCCTAATTACAATTTCCATTGAAATAAAACACAGTGTTCTTAAATCTGCCAAAATTGAAACCTCACACTTCCAAATGACCTCCTGAAGCCAACATTTACAGAAAAAAGAGCCTGTTTCTGTGGGTCCTGTGTCATTGTTTCAAACAAGCCATTACTTCAGACCGCTGTTCATCAGGTTTTTCCATTATTGGCATCTGATATCTTCATTTATGCACAAAACTACCACAAAACTCTAGTGGAGATAAAAAAAATTCTATAGGAGTAAGAACGTGAGATCTGTGGGCTGCTTCACATGCCATGTGGTCAAAATGCTGCGGTCAGACTCAGCTCGTGATGTTCTTCTCCTAAACTTTCTAGTCATTCTCTGTTAAACTTTCCAACACGGCAGACGTTACAGGAAATATAGAAAATGCCTTTAAAATTGCCACACATGGTAAATGTTTGATTTCATTCTCAATGGTGCCACAAACTGCCCCAGTTTCAATGTACCACACAGTGCATGCAATAAAAAAATGTAAGGAACAATTTGTTGTCCTACACTCAAGATCAGAATTACAGTTGAACTAGCAACTTTTGGCCAGTTTTGCCCCGAAACAGGTTAGATTCTTCTGCTTCCCACCAAAATTAAGTGTTAGTTTCATTAAACCACAGTCATGATCATTCTCTGAAGTATCTAGAGCCTTGGTATTTTCCTCACAGCAACCAGGTCCTCTCCAAACAAGCAGTTTAGGGCTACAGCCCAAAGATATTTTTCAAATTTTCACCTGAGTAAAAACGATATCTTGGATGAACAGAAGAACTTTTTACCACCATCATCAGGCCAAAGTGAGACTACACTGGACGATCACAAGCTGATATTACTGAATCTGTTTCACAAATCTTCAATGCAACAAATTTGATGCTGCACTCATTTAAGTTGCAGGTTTTGGAGCAGCTTTCTTACTGCTCCAACATATTAGACATTCCAAAGAGTTTCAGTCTGTCAATTTTCCACATCAAGCCGCAAATATACAAATATTATATTTGTATATTTTTATTTATTTATTATAAATAAAATAAAAATAAAAAAACAAAATAAAATAAAATAAAATAAAAAAAAAACTTTAAACAGCCGTGTGGACTAAATGCAGGTAGAATTTGCTGCCAATGACCTAGTAGCTCAGTCAACTCACAATGCATCACAATTCACAGGTTATTGCCTGTAAAATGACAAACGTGACCTTGACCTTAAGCACAATTTGAGTGGCGAAAAACACAAAATTACAGGCGGGCCTTTCTAGTTTTGAGCTGGATGTTGCAGTTTGGCAGGTCAAGGACAGGAAATTTCTTGTTACCAAAGAAAAGGTGACAGCTAATTTGCTCAAGTCAGCAAGTCGTTATTTTCAGGGTCACCAACCTCAAAGTATTTTGGACAGTTGATGACCCACCACCGATAACCTGAGCTGAAATTGGGAGGTGTGTTACCTTGAAGTGCTATACGCTATATACACTTTGATAGGAGTTGTTAGTGGATCAAGTTTACCTGTCAGGAACTTTGCATCAAGAAACGTCAGACAGCAGAGGAATGCCTTTCTGCACTAATGATGTGACTCAATTTGAAAACTCTGACTAGGGCGTCAAACCTGAAAACATGAGTTGCTCTGAAGTGACAGTCACAAACAAAAGCACTTTGTTGCTGGGAGCAACCAGAATATTCAAGAACTACAGGAAATAATTTTAGTAGTGACAGAAATCAGGTAAAGGTTTTTTCTACAAGATCATTACCACAAATTCTGGTTTTTACCATTTAATGTCTCATAATATGAGATTTCGCTGAAATTTGCTGAGCTTTTTTATTTGCCTTTTTTTTGTTTAAAGTTACCACGTGAGCTGTCCTCAGAAAATCTTTTTTGTCCTCTGCTTGTTTTCGGCCCTCACTGTAAGCGCTCAGGTTTTTGCCATGTTTGTTGCTCCTCCTTGCTGCTCTATCATCATGTTAGTGGTGGATGTCTCATCATTCTTGCAAAGTCGACTAAGCAATACCAGGTGCACTAGCTCTCATGAAGTCAGGCATGCATAAAAAACACACACAGTGTTAGTATGTAGGGATGCCCCCCTTTTGTTTTACAGGAAACTTTCCCATAATGAACCCTGTGAGGACTCCTCAGTATCGCTGTAGAGCTGAGAGGGTTGGACATTGTTACAGACATGATCACCATAGTGACTACTGTAGGTAGCAGATACAGATTTGAAATCTAGATAGTTATTAGAGATCTGCGTGGAAATAATGTCACCTCTACAGACTATAGTTTTACACAGTGCAGACAGACCACCCTGACTGAAGGATTGACAGTTTAGGCTACTGCAAACTTATATACAAACTTCACAATGAAAGGCAGCAACATGGCCAGGGGAGTTTGTGCATTAGTGCCTGAAATATATGCCTTTAAACACGCACAGTGGCAATTTTGGCAATTACATTTGCATCATGTGAAAACCAGTGTGTGACAATTTGACAATTTCAAAGAAGAGAGGAATTCACATTATAGAAACCAGGTCCAAGAAATACTACGGTGAAATATCTGCATGATAATATTCGATTTGTTTTGGAGAGCTGTGGTTTTTCTGGCTAAATAATCAAGCACACGTCTCAATTTTCCAACTAATGTGCAGAGATCTAATGACAACCCACAGCAAGAGGGGCTGAGGGGGGAATAATCCCATAAAGCCATTAGAAATATCACATTCACACACCAACACCATTATTATGATTAATTGTAATTATGATTAACAGCAGTCATTAGATTGTGTGTTTATGTGGCGCGCAGGTGATGAATGTTATTGTACTTACAATTCATAGAAGCGCAGTAATCCAACCGTGCAATAACACAAACACATTTCCTTTAAAGGCCTTTCCGCTAATGAAGACTTTACTATCAGCAGTGAGCGTGATTAAATGCTGAGGTGGAATGCAGAGACTAATTTAAAGTGAAACCCACAATTTATTTTCCCCTAATTATCACCCAATTTAAAAAAGCCATATCCTCAAGTACTGTAGCTCTTATTCCCGCTGAACCTGAACAGTGGAGGTGATATTATTCATACTGTTAATGCCATATATTAGAGGTGCTGCACAGGATTTGGGTCTCTGTGGTTTGAAATTACGCCAAACGTACACCCGGTACTGTGTCCACGGCACACACTGTACAGTTGGGGCCAATGATGGTTAAAGTGATGGGCCAATCAAGGTGATTTGTGCCTCATTTCCCCACTGATGTGTTAAATAAATATCATTATATGTAGCATTTCAACATATAACTGACACTTGCAACCTGGATGTGTCTGGGCATGTGTGGGTGTGCGTACACAAATTATCTCCTCTCAACTTTTTTTTCCACCAAGTGTTTTTTTTTCCACTGTGTGTGGAGAGGGCAGAGTGAGGACTGGAGGAGAAGCTGTTTTAAACATCTAAAAACAGACTGGGTGAGTTAGTAGAACTGCAGGACTAAGGTAAAAAAGTAAAAAGCAAGCAAATGTTATGACTTAATACCGTTTTAGCTGTTTGGTTCATAGTCATCCATGCTGGAGGAGAGAACTAGACCCCCTGTGTTTGTTTCTCTCTGTTTGGGACACACATTGTACACTGTGGAGGGTGGGCATTGCTACCCTGATGGGTGCACATCAACCTTCTCTGCCATGCCGCCCCGGCGGTGATGTTATTGGCCGCTGGCGGTATCACAGAGGAGCGACTGAACGATCAGATTGTGAAGCAGCTCAGTCAAACCCAACACACTGAGTCCATGCAACATCACACAAATCTGAAAGAAATTCCTGTCGGACTCCTTCGGAATTAGACGGCTTTTCTGTAAATTACCTTTAGCATGTTTAATGAACTCACGCAAAATTTTAAATGAATATCTCCCAAGTGATGGAATACATAATAGCAGGTCAAAATTTCACACTTTTGAAGTTGTTTTAACTTAACTTTTCCCAGCATTTTAGATACCAGGCTTTATGATCCTTTCTTCCTTTGTTTGTAAAATATTTTTTTCCTTTTTTCTTGTGCAACCACACAGGCTTTTGACCTCCATGCAACCAACGCCTGCTGAAACATTCAATAAAACTCAGGCTACAGTACCAAAAATCAGATCTCTCTTCATAGAGATCAGTTGGAGCTGAACTGAGCTGGTTGCAACATGGCAAAGGATACTAATCTCGTTATTACGTTGCTCAAGCATCTCCTTTAATTTGGCCACTTCTGCGCTGTGGTGGCTGTGTTGAATTTCTTCTTCCTTCACTGTTGCTGCTGGTATTTCTTCGTCATCACCGCATCTGTTTTTTCTTCCCCTTTTGTCCCAAATCATTAACTGCACAAAAACAATAAAAGAGAGGAAAAAAAGACAGTTACAAAAAAGGCTTCAGCATTTTCAGACAGGTTTCCAACCTGTCTTTCCCCAAACGTGTTTTTAGGTTCAAAGGAAGCTTTTCCACATAAAGGCACAGATGAGGGGAGAGAGATGCTTGTCCCTGAATGCACATGAAGGCATACTGACGCTGACATTATGGTTGGGATGATGCTTTCAATTTCATGTCATCACTGTAGCATAGAAACCCAAAAAGATACACCAGCCTGAAAGGGTGACAAGCAGCACTAAGAACAAAGAGGAATGAAATCAAATTCAAACCAGACAAATTCTTGCAGGACCACTGGAGTGCGACTCGGGTGATGCTCAGAGGAATGTAAACTGAACGGGAGATAGAGTTTGCGGATCATAACAAACTGAAAGGGAGATAAACAGACATTCAAGTGGGATCTGGAACGGCTTCTGGTGGCTGCTCAAACTTCAACCAAACCAGAGCCCAGGGACAGAGTGAGCACTGCAGTATTTTCCCTCTGCTCAGCAGCTCCGGGCCATCGCCTCGTGCTTGACGAAAGATGACAAGGATCTATTTCTAACCTGGCTTTTGTCAAAAATTAGATCTTTTCTTCGAGCATCATACACTCAACATGTCGGTGTAAACTGAGTAGATAGCCAAAGCAAAAAGAAGTGTAAAAATACACATCAAACACAAATAGATGACTCACCCAGGTGTTTACTTCAGTCTGAGCACCAGCTGCCGAATATTAAATACAACAAAATCTTTTGCTGATCGTGGGTTCATAAACCAGCGGTTTAATAGTGCAAACATAATGCTGCTGATTTCCAGCATACTTTTATTACTGTACTCTACAAGAGTAGCTGTGCATGAGTCACAGTTTTAAATAATCTTGCTTCGGTGCAGTCCTCAGTTTTTCTTCTGTCTGAAATAAGCCATTTTTTCACCGCCCTCGTGTTAAAGGGGTCGCCACAGTGGATCATCTGCCTCCATCTCACACCATCCACAACATCTTCCTCTGTCACACCAACAGCAGTGAAAATGATGCGGTCATAGAAATACAGTGAGCAGCAAAGAGAACAACTTTTTTCTAGAGTTAACAACAACAACAACAACAGTGCTCGATCACAATCAAAACCTTCACAGGTAAGGAGCCCTCTATCAAACCATTTTAACAAGCTGCACAAGCTTCATGTAAAACAGGTTCATCAGGTTGGCGGAATTATTGGTTTGTTTTATAAAGCTGCTGCTTGAACCTTTGGCTCACAGGGATTACCTCTACCAACACTGAACTCATTACTTGAAACTTTGGCCATGGCTATATCTACTTTAATATTTTATACTCTAAATGTACATCCTGAAAAGGCTGCCAGTTCCATCACAGGGCCACCCCTTTGATGTAGCTAGAAAATGTCATAAAACTGTGAAAAATACCCATCACATACATCTTCAAATGGGAGCGCTCCAGCCTCCCCGTGACTTGAGTTAGGTGAGCTGCAAAGAAAATGGTGTGGATGGATCTTCAAATGGGTTGTTTGCCATGATGAGGTAGGAGCCTTGCTTGCTTTCATTAGCTACTAGGAATTCTTGGGAAGCTTTAGCTCAAAGACACGCATTAAGGATGGCATGTCAACATTACACCCAGCATCTAATTAGATGGTAAATAACTGTAAAACTCTGTGTGTTCAGACTTCAATCGGGCTGTGGGAAAATTTGTCTTCAGCCATCAAATACCTCAACTCTGGGTAAAATTTTGCACCACTCGGGAAGTGAATGATTTTCAGGGTGAGAATTATCAGCATATCAAAGACACCATAAAAACATTTCCAGTGACTGTTGATGAATAATAATACACAATACATTTCTAGTTAATCATTTTGGTGTGTGGGTCTCAGAAGTCTTAATAAAGCATTTTATTCATTCACTAACATTACAGTAAAACAGGGATTCAAACGATTCACAGGCTCATTAAGAAACATGTAAATAAAGTAATTATTTATAACTATTTATAATGAGCTATTAACAAAGATCTAAAAAGTAAAGAAGGGAGAAACACCCTTCAGTCATGTTAAACGTGCTAAACTATGTATGATAAGTTTTTTGAAACATTTCCTGTCCACTGACTGATGCATGCTTACATGCATTTAAAAACACCCCAAAAGCCAAAGCACAGTGTCTAGAGTTCATCAGCTGAGGTGATGCCTAGCAGACAGCTAGCAGCTACAGCCGCCTGCTGTCCTTAGCTGATTTCTCCTTTAATGAATCAACTGGAAATGAAACTCTCTTCTTCTGATGCGAGACTAGTATGGCAATGGTGTGAGGATCTTGTCATGGAAAGGAGGAAGTAAAACAATCAGCAGAAATGACTGATGGACCGAGACACAAGCATGCAGATACCATACACATAGATTACCTTCAGCAGGGAGAAACAGTACTTGATCTTTCTCATATCTGGCCCCAGTGACAGCATCACATCTGGATCAGGATCATCCAGAAAAGCCCTGACGAGCTCTTCCAGCCTAAACACACGCACATAAACACAGACATTCTGAGCAATGCCACTCTCTGTTATACTCCTTCTCACTCAGGCACTCAAACAGTTAAGATGTACATTTGAGTAGTTTAAAATGTGGGTCTGGTCAAAGAAAACTATTTACTCAAACTTGAGTTTCAGCTCCACTGGGCCGGACTGTTGATAAACTATCGCTAAACGCTAGTCCAAACATTAGTTCTTCAAGATCTGGAAGCAGCCACTGGAAAAGAGCAGGAGGCAAGTGTCCAGATGGATCCGATGTAGGCACGACATTGTGTGGTTTTTAATTTTTGTCCAACATAGGAACACATAAGGTTTACATGATGAAGGGCTTAAAACAAACGCAGCGGTCCTGTTTCAGGGTTCTGCGAGACATCAGTGGTTTCATGAACCTGAAGAATACCCTTTGATGCAATGTACAATATTTTACAAGAGGAAAAAAAACCCATCATCTATCAAACAGCAGAATCTGAAAGGTTCCATGAATTGGCTCCAATGTGTAAAGTGATCTGTTATCAAGCAAGTTTCGCAAACTATGTACATGTATCCTAACACTGCTTTTAAAAAGCAGTGTTAGGATACATGTGCACTTTGGAAGTGTGTCAACAGATAGCCCAGGATATGTGCAATCAATCAGCACAGGAGATGAGTAGGGGCATCAAATGGGGGAGGGAGCAGCAACGTAAAAACTCAGCATGTCCAGCAAACGTGGTCACAACAGATATCATTAAAGATTCCCAGTGTGAGTCTGACCACAAACGGAGGCAAATCAAGGATATTCACCCGGGTAGAGAGGAAATAATAAAACGAGTGAACTGAGGGGGCCAAGGCACGGGAAATGCATCAGCACGAGGGGCAATCTGCCAAATCCTCCATGAAGCCTCCAGCCTGAACTCTGGCCCTGCCTGGGTCGCTCTGCCACTTGAGTATAATGGCAGAAATAAAGGAGCCCTGGGAAACTCTATGAGATCTGGTTTAGCCGCAGTGAGTGAGACTTCAACTCAGCACCAATGCAAAGCCCACACCATAAGTTATATAGGCACATTAGGCAGTCCCCAAATACTTATAAATCACCAGACATATTTCCTTAAGAATCTGTGGGTTTGAGCTTTGCAAATACAAATTACAGTCCATAAAGTATACTCTGCTCTTTTCTGTGGGTCTGAGGAGCACCAAAGGATCACCACAGAACTCTCTAGGTCTGAAAATGAAGCAAACACTTAAGTGAAAAGTTTTAGGTAGCCACTTTCTCAGTTTAGCCGTTGTTTCGCTAATGCCCACTTGAGGATGGCTTCCAAAATTAGTCAATCCCAACAGCCTTCAATGTTAAAAATCTGAGATTTACAGCAGAAATAAAAATGTTCACACCCAGTTATATATAAAAAGTTATATATAAAAAGGTTTTGGTCCATATTGATAGTTTCCTCCTTCATAACAGCTACTGGGGGCAATTTTTTTTTGAGGAGGGGCAGACTTCTTTATACCTCACCTGTTTAAATGGTATTAAGGTTTAAAGTTTGCATCATTTGGGGAGCAGCTTATTTGTTCAATAGGTGGATGCAGACCCAGGCAGCTGTAGCTGCTAACTGTCCACTAGGCTTCACCTGAAATGGACTGCTTGACTGTTTGTGCTGTTGGTACTTTTTGGAGCATTTGTAATGCAATTATGTGATAAATAATACATCTCCAAAACTGCAACTCTTGTGGGAAGTTCACGATCTGCAGTGGTCAGTCTCACTGATGCACATGGGGAGCGACAGGCTGGTCATTATGGTCCCATCAAACAGATGAGCTATTGTAGCTCATATTGGCAAAAAAAGTTAATGCTGGTTCTCATAGAAAGGTGTTAAGACTACACGATGCATCACAGTTTATTATGTATGGATAGCTGGAAGCATAGGTGCAGAGCAGTCAGGGTGCCCATGTCAACCCCAGTCACCTGCTGATAGCACCAACAATGGGCATATGGCCTGTTGCTAACATTTTGGTACTAAATACCACAGCACACCTTCGGGGATCTAGTAGAGTCCATGCCTCGACCGGTCAGCCCTGTTTTGTCAGCAAAATAAGGACCAACATAATATTAGGCAGGTGTTATGCCGAATCAGTGTATCAGTATATCTGTGCCTGTGTGATGCGCCTGTCCAGTTTAGACATACAGCTTACTAAAAAAAACGCTAGCATTAGCACTTAGCCTACCACCCTCTCGTCCAATTATGGTCAAATTTGGCTCCAGCAAACCGAGATGGCGATAAGGTTACAGGTTACCAACTTAAGGGTGACATCAATTTTATTTAAGAACTAACTAGAAGGTATCTGTGTTCATCTAATGTACTTATATATTTTATGGTTGCAGCCTGTTAACCAAGCTATCGTTGATAACGTAGCACTCCAACTTCTGGTCTAAATGAGATATCTTCTGGCCCAGAAATCAACATGATGTTGGTCATAACACTAAAATCAAGCCTACATATTATTATGTGATTTCACAGTGGCTACTTCCATCTTTTATATACAGACTATGGAATTGACTTGCATACATACATAAATATAAAGAATTGTGACAAAACAATATTTGAGCTCTTCTACATACTAATTTAACTCAGGACTTGTTTGTTACCTCCCCTCATCTTCACATCTGGAGATCGTGGTTATGCTGACTGACAGATTGGATTAAAAAGACAAGGAATTAAGCAAGTAGAATTGGCATACTTCTGGATCTCCTCTGGAGTTAGTTGGTCATCTCTTTGCTCTCCAGTCACAATGGCCAGCTCCTCCTTCAGTGAAAGGATCTCCCTTTTCAAATGTGCGATCAGCTGAAATACACACCAGACACACAAAAAGCAGGGTTTAATGCACACATTTGCAAGTACTACACAAAGACAGACGCTCACACACAAGCACGTGCAGACAGAAGCTGTCCAGCTGTTGCCAACTGATGAGACAATCCCACTGAAAATGATCTTGTGGCTTATGTTGCTGATGCATTCTGAGGTCAAACTTAAGTGATTCCAGACAAGTGGATACTCGAGGAAGAAAAATGCAGAAAGCAAAACACAAAATAGCATTAAACCTCTACGGTGGCTGTGTGTCCACACGTGTTTGGTAAGGACTCACCAAGCCAGCAGGCTGCTGGCTGTCCGGGTCTGGTTACTCTCTCTATATATAAATATATATAAAAAACCCAAAGTATGACACCAAGCCCAGACACGGCTTCTTAAATAAGTACTTACACAGCCAGGTTTTGGAAAAAAAATAGCTGCAAGAAGAATTCATATTAATGTTAAAAATCATATGACTGAGAGACAACAAGACATAACAAGAAGATTATTTGTATTTAGAGCAAAAAGCTTCATTCCAGTGATTTACACCGACAGCAGCACGTTTCTTTGTCTTTGTGTTGTGAACCAAGGCTCCAAGAGAGATATTTTGATTAAAGAGACTCAAGGACAAAAGATAAAAGAAAATTCACCACAAAAAGCTTTTCTCTCTGGAGATAAGAATGTGGCTCACTCTTCTGACAAGCACTATGTTTAAAGAGGTCAGTCTAAATACCCTAGAAGGGGATTAGCTGCCATCTGGCTACCTAACACGTAAAGGATTATTCAGTGATCGCAGATCAGACATTGCGCCTCTCTTGGGACGGTGTCAGTTCTATTAACTCTGCTTAATTCGTTAAAACATGAGATGCAAATGACTTTGGTGATCCTGAGGATGATGGTATGAGGAGTCATGATTAGGTTCATCATTTAGGGTCATCTACACTAACACTACCATCACCCACAGAGACATTTTAAAGAAGAACCGCACTTCTTGTCCTTATAAGGCCAGGCAATTTGGGGAATTAGATCTTAATGAGGAACAAATTGTCTCTTACAACGTACAAAACAAATGTTTTTGTGCCAATAATAGTAGAGAAAAACCACATTTAACAATTTATAGCATGCTCCTATCATTTAATACCAAAATACAGATGAACTGGTGACTCCATTATATTCTGATCTGCAACAAATGAAATCATCATAATCACATAGAATCACATAGAAATACGTGGCTGGGGTCATAAATTACACCACTTGGACACTTGAAGGTCAGCTATTTAAAAAAATATCCCAGGCTCTACATCAAAAATAAATATACTGCACTACATAATTATACTATAATCTGCAAGTTTTTACAGTGGAAGTATAGTATTACAAAATTACAGAAGTACAATAACTTTTTTACTGTAAAAGAAAAATATACTGAGGATATCATAAATCTGATTTATTGTAACTATAAAACTCTAAAATGTCTAACAGTACAACACAGCAGTCTGTTTGAATCTGTTCCTATTGCATGCTCTGTCTTCTTTTATTCTCTACTACATTACGTTGCACAGTAGGTGATTGTAGGATGGAACGATCTGCTGCTGGTTACGAGCACACAAGGCCATTGCAGGCTCACCTGTTGTTTAATCATGGCACTGACAGCATGCTCCAAGGACTAGAGACTCGAGTAAAGCAGGGTGCAGACTGAATAGGAAGCAGGACCGTGTGAAGAGCTGCGCCTACTTTGTCTTACTCTTTTTGCTACTACAAGAATGCTATAATTTCTTAAACATTCCATATTTTAAGCCCACATAACGCTGATATTTCTCTCATCATCAGGGGCATCTGTGGCTCAGGAGGTAGAGCAAGTTTTCTGTAGACAAGTATTTGCTCCTTTCCAGACTTCTTAGTTTTTTGCACATTTCTTTCATATCAAACAAATTTTAAATATTAGACAAAGAAAACCCGAGTAAGTACAAATCATTGTTCTTAAGTGATGATTTCATTATTCAAGGGTAAAAAAAAGGAATCCGCACCTACTTGACCCTATATAAAACTTTTAATCATGAACTATCTGTGATTAACCACATTTTTTTGGAAAGCTGAGTTTAGTTTCTCTGGCGACACCCAGACCTGATTACTGCCAGACCTGCTGAATTAAGAAATCACTTAAATAGAGCCTGTATGACAAAGTGAAGTAGGCTAAAAGATCTGAAAAAGCAAGACATCATCCCACAATTTAAAGAAACAGCTGAGAAACAAAGTCATTGACATCCATCAGCCTGAAAGGGTTACAGAGACATTTCCAAGGCTTTGGGACTCTAGTAAACCATGAGCTTATTTTCCACAAATGGAGAAAACTTGGAACAGCCTACCAAAATTACGCCAAGAGCACATCAACGACTCATCCGGGAGGTCACCAAAGAACCCAGAGCAACCTCTAAAGAACTGCAGGTCTCACTTGCCTCAGTTAAGGTCAGAGTTCATGATTCAACAATAAGAAAGAAACTGGGAAAATATGGCATCCATGGGAGAGTTCCAAGGACAAAACCACTGGTGACCAAAAAGAACACAAAGGCTTGTCTCACATTCGCTAAAAAACCTCCTGATAATCCCCCAAACTTTTGGGGAAAGATTCTGTGGACTGATGAAAGAAAGCGGAATATCTTAGAAGGTTTGAGTCCTTTTACATCTGGCATAAAACTTGCACTGCCTTTCACCAGAAGACGCTCGATAGAGTGCATACCTACCTCCCCAATGCCACACTTTCTAACTTTCTATTTTTGATATTACCCTGTCATAGATACCACCCAATGTTGTCATACTCCATTATAAAATACTAGACCACAAAGACAAGATCTTTTATTGGCTTTTGAAAGCTAAACTATAATGTTGTGTTTTTTGTTTTTAAATTAATCCATATGAATGGCATATATAGTCTGGATATATTTTATTCAGCATCCTCTAAAAAAAGAAATAAGGAAAATTGAAAAAGACATTGAATTTTCAATAATAATTGTATATACCTGAGTACCAAATTTCATTGATAGAGGAAAAATTCACTGAGGCAAGAATTTTAAAATTTCGCCAATGATGATCGGTGATGATATAGATTTTTACAATTTTTTTTGGTGATCTTGAACTTTGACCCCCACCTATCAATGGGTGAGGTAATATAAAGATCATCATACCAAAAGTCAGACATGGTGCTGGTAATGTGACTTGCCGCAATTGATGGGATCATGAATTCTGCTCTCCACCAGAAAATCCTGAAGGAGATTATCCGGCCATAAGTTTGTACCCTGAAGCTCAAACTCAGCACAAAATCCCAGAGCTAAGGAAGAGCTGGAGACCGCAACTCAATGCCTAAGAGACAAGAGGGAAACTCGCTAACAGAGGTACACACAGCTCACAAGGAACAAAAGCAACATTGCGACAATGGACTAAAGAACACTGAATCAGGGAGAGTGAGACGGCTGGGAAGGATGAAGCACAGGTGAACAGAATCACAACAAGCGAGACGCAGGAAGCGAACCGCAAAGGAAAGCACCAAAGACTACTGACTCACAGAATAAAACAGGAATTGATAAGAAAACAGGGAAGACTCAGACAAGTCTTGAACACAGGGGGCTTGGCACAAGGGGCAAAGAAATACTCTAAAACAATGGAACTAGAAAACCTACGTACACCAAAGAGAAAACGTATAAAACCATATAAACATCAAATAAACCAGGGACTGCTATGAATAACAAATAACTAGGAGTAAATATACTAAAGAGGAAAAGCCACAAAAAACAACAATGCAAATAAACAATATAATCATAAAGCAACCGAGAATGTCAGAGTCCAAAACTCAAAACTCACAGACCCAGGACCATGACAGTGGATTTATATTTTTTTATCTCTCACTCTAAACTTGTCTGCTTGAGTCATTCGAGTATATTTATCCATATTTTTTGTTAGATCCTCTGTGTTACTATGTGCAGCAAACAGTGGAAAATGCAGCAGACTGCAGAGCTGACGGTGACACGTACGGCTCACATGGCGCCAACTACATTTATTGGACAAGCAAGTCCACTTCTGAATGGCTCAAAAGAAGAAGAAGTTTTTGGAGTGGCCTCGCCAAAGTCTGCACTTAAATCCAACTGAGATGTTTTGACATGACCTTAAACAGATCGTTCATACTCAATAACCCTCCAACATGGCTGAATTAAAACAATTCTGCAAAGAAGAGTGGGCCAAAATTCCTCCACAGTCATGTTCTTGCTGCCAGGGGTGGCATAAATAAATGAAATCATCATTTAAAAACTGAATTTTGTATTTAATAAGGTTATTTTTGTTTAATATTAAAATGTATTTGATGATCTGAAACATGTAAGTGAGAAAAATAAGTAAAGAAAATAAGAAATTAGGAAGGGGGCAAATACTTTCTCAGCCATTTTTTTGCACCCATGAAGAGTTCACTTAAAGACCCCCTCATACATGTATTTAATCCGTTTGTGTTTCTGCAACAGACTTGTTCAGTGGGATTAAATCCCACATGATGAGCGAGTTGTGCCACAACTTAAACTTAAGGTGCTATGATAAAGGGTAAATGTGGATAGATACAACCAAAAAACATAGTGAATGACTGGCCCAATAACTTAGTATTTACACACTGAAAATATGTTCAAAAAAGAGGAGCCAGTCCCAAAAGAGAACAGAGACGTGTAATTATATGTTAATGGTGGGGAAAACGGAGTCAATGGATCACGTAGTTACTGAAATGAAGCCAAACCCATTGTAATAAAAATTTGACATAAATCCCAAAATCAAACACCACACCAAACCATCTAAAAACACAAGTGGCAACTGTTCTTTTTCTTAAAACCACCCTCACTTCAGTGTAAATCCCACTTAAAGAGTTCCACTGCAAAGAGCAAATGCAGCAGAAAACAGCGACTGCGTGTCACAGTCAGCCAGCTCCACTCCTGACACAGAACTGCTAAAGAGTAAAAGGTCTAAGATAATTCATTCAAGGTCAAAGGTCAGACTGAGTTTCAACCCCAAACTAGTCACACACAACTTGAGATGCTCCTGAGAAGAAGCAGATCTGTTGTGTCTTTTTGGGAAGCTGCAACTTTCACCCTTGATCACCCCACATCATCCCACCCCTGTATTTATTGTATGCTATAACACCAAACACCACATCTGACCACTCCTCAACAGAGCCGCTCCCTGTATCTCTTTTTTGGAGCTCGTGGTCTGATGTAATTCTTCCAGCTGCATCCCCAAAAAGCTGACCACCAGTTGTTGGTCAGCAGAATCGTACAGTCTATTTCAGAGCGCCAAGCCCACACTGGCACCACAGTTTCAGGGCAGGCCTCCATATATGCGCTGAATAAAAACTAACTCAGACCATGTGACTGATGATGTCAGCAAACCCTATGGAAACCCAATAATGAAAATCTCTCTACATGTGAGTCTGTCACAGTCTATGTACTG
>VUQK01043706.1:46403-62462 GCA_015106715.1 Bujurquina vittata | reverse complement strand
TGCTAATTAACAGCCAAATGTCGTCTGTTTGACCTGAAGACTGATTTTTTGTTACTGTTTTTGGTTATGGTGAACTTATCGCTGCACATTTTTAATAGGAATAAAGACCTGGCAAATGCAGTGATGTACTCATCTTGATTTTGTTTCTTTGTTTAATAATAAAATATATTTAGTCACAACTGATAAATTTCCTTCAAGTCTACATTAGAAAAAAAAATAATGGAAAAGTGGAAAACACCAATAATTCAACTACGTAAAACAGTTTACTGCAAAGAAAATGAGAACTGAGCAGACTTTACAATATACTCATAGGAATGTCACCTGTGCACTAAATCCAGTTGTGAAACTTCCTCATTAGTAAATATTCCACAGTCAGCTGTCAGTGGTATTATAATGAAGTGGAAGTGATTGGGAACAACAGTAACTCAGCCATGAAGTGGTAGGCCATGTAAAATCACAGCACGGTCAGCGGATACTCAGGCACATGGTGCCCTTTACGACAAGCCTGTGAGGATAACGTCCATTTAATGGACTTATGACGTTCCAGTCGGGTGGTGAGGAATGAGGAATCAAATGATACCTCATTTTATGTATTTTGGTGAATTATTACGCACCAGTTGGCATCATTTGTCACGAATTATTCCCAGACTTTATCGTTATCATTTATGAGTATTTACGTTTCCACCTGTTTAATGGTTCAGATGTTTTTCATCACTTGTTCAAAACGAGATGCAAGTCCCCTATAGTCTACACAAAATGCTCAAAGGAAATATATGACAAAAAAACTTTTCTTTCCTTTTTTTTTTATTGTTTGGGGCTATTTTATTTGCAACATGCATAATTATATACGTCCAAAGTTTGTTGGTGTAAAGTATCAAAACATTATAACACATAAAAATACTCGTTTGTCACATTTTCCGTACAATACTTGATACAGATAAGCTCCAAATCAGACAGCAAATGACTTTAGAAATAAGTCGACGGCTGATTATAAATTCGAGAGAATACACTTAATGTTTCATTTAATTCTGGACTTAATTTTGGATTGTGGGGCAAAAAAAAAACGTTTTGTCTTTCCAAATTAGTCTAATCAATACCGCGCTGCCGCGTTTGACTCCAGAGAAGCGGGGAATGATATCTACATTAAAAATGCCTTTGCATCTTTACGTGCCATGCGTGTATATCCCACACCCCGACTCTCAGCAAAACAGAGGCAAGGAGGAACTGAGCGATGCTGGACGCCTTATTATTCCAAGCAACGGGACAGTGAAAGAAATTGGAAAGCCCAGGAGCAGACATATTTATCTCGAAAGGTAAAAGCTCTTTTGTTTCTTTTTGCATTGCGGTAAAGAAGAAGGCGCAGCGTTATAAGCCTCCACGGTGTGTCTGTGTGTTTGTGTCTGCCGGCTCCAGCAGAGGTGGCTCAGATTAGACATTTTGGGTAGTGCCTGCGCATTTCTTAATGTGGGCGTCAGGCCGACCTGCAGAAATGACGATGTGACGCTGAACTTCGCGGTGCCAGTTGTAAGGTTGGCTGCAGGAAGCTGATGCCCACCAGCATCCACCCAGCTAGGGACGAAAATGACACTTCCTCATCTTTTGTTATCGTGAATAGAACCACCGCGAGCTATTTGGCACAAGCTGGGCTTCAGTATTGCATTGTTGCCAGCCACATGTCTCCATATTGAAGTGCCGGTCAGTATCCCTGCTGCTGCTGATGCTGCTGCTTCCCACTATCAGAGGACCAGGGCCCATCTCTTCTGTCTGGCATCATGCACCTTTGAGCTGAGGAGAATGGATAAAGGCTGACAGAGGCTGAGATCAAACACATACGGGCTGCACAAAGATAAGAAATCACTCTGCACAACCAATTACGGTCTTGTGAAGTAAAAATGAACGAACTTAGAGCCTGCAATCACTTGAAGTGACCTCATCCTGCTTCATTTGTCTCGTGGTGTCATCAATATTGCTATAAAATTACTCATAGGCTAGTATTTGATATCCAAAGGACCCCTCACCTTTTCTTAAATCTAACCTTTCCTTGTGAGTATTTCATGTTTGTGGTGACTGTTATTCGGAGTCTTCTTGATTCTTGAGGGTGGTGTGGATGTCTTTTGGTCCACCCGGCTTTTGTTTCGTTTTAAAGGCCTGCTGTGCACCTCAGACCTCTCACAGCGCATTACTGGTCCAATAATGCGCGGTGAGAGGCTGCTGCTTTGTACTTTCTCTGCCAAACTGTGATCTACATTAGCATAGACTGCGGTGTTACTGGTAACGTGGTGTCTCCATGGAAACTGGGGCTGTCAAATCATGACAGAGTCACTTAATATTAATGTTCAAACCCGCCAGCACGCAGCACAAGATTAGGAACTCATTACAGAGTGCATCTAATAAACACGTGCTTCATTGCAGTTTTAATCACTGTGATCACAGGGACTGATAGAGAGGGCGACCGAAATTTTACAGATTCTTTAAACTGGAAGTGATAGGCCTGCAGATGCACATAAATTACAACACGTAGTCAGGTTTGGTTCTAGGTTTCCCCTTTTCTAAAAATCTGTGTTTCCAAAATATAAAAACACAGACCTCACTGTAGTCAGGATATCAGGTGACTTAATCACACAAACTCTTGAGGGGAATTACAGTAGAAAAAAATGAACCTATATCTCTTCTTGCTGGAGTCCCTGAAAACCCAACAAGGACCCATGAAGGTCTCTGAGATCCCAGCGCGGGACCCAGTGTCCTATATTTCTCTCTTAGATACGATTTATCATGACAACGGGTGAAACTCCACAGTGTAACTTGAAAAACCTTGACGTGTCCTTAAGATTCAATGAAATACCTATGGTTAAGGGGCTAAGGGGCTGAATGCATTTAAAGCAATCACGAATTAAGAAAAGATTAGTGTATTTATATATTTGTTTATATATTATATATTCACATATATTGTATATTTTTAGCATTTAGTAATGAAATATCAGTTTTTCATATATATCCATTATTTGGAAAGTATCTGAGGCTGTATAATACACACATTATTTAGTAATAGAAATAGTAAAACTGCTATATTAACAGAAATACAACGAACGCATGCAAATATATCCATTATACCATCCTGCAACCATTTTTTTTAAATAAAACTTTATTGAACCAGAACCCGTCCTGCAATCATCAAACTAATCAGCATTTCGCTGTGACGTCATCGCCAAAGCTGAACCAATGAAATTGCTTCTAGCAAGTTTTACCGCGAGGACGCGAGGTGTGCCGAAGTGGTTGTGTGTGTACGTTTGTGTTTTGTAAAGAAAATAAAAAGCAGCCGCGGAATAAATATGCGAACCAGTTTTTAATTACCTTGCCGGCTTACCGGTAAATTTACCTGGCACTTGTAGGCATATGGTTGAGGTTCTCCAGGGCAGACTGGCTTTTGAGCAGGAGGCAGCACCCTTTGTTTTTGGGTGGAGCGTTAGCTGCTAGCCTTTAAATGTAGCTAATGCTAACAGCGGGTGCTTTCTGATAACCGGCTACGGCCACTCACATGGCTACATTTTTGGTGTTTCCCTGCGGCCCGGCTAGCTAGCAGCAGCTCGTCTCCTGTCCTCAGCCTGACCCCATGGATCCCGGTGGAAGTGAACTGGACTCCAGCCTGCCTCAGCCAGAGAATCCATGTTTGATAGTGGAGGACTCCCAGCCGGACAGTGTTGCTTTGGAAGACGATCCCGAGAGCAGCTACCGAGCTCTGTTGGCCCGCCGCCTGTCCAGCCTGCAGCCCACCGCTTGCAGTCCGGTGCTGGTAAGGTTCACACTGATCTTATCCAGCAGATGTCTGTGTCTGTAATAATGAGGTTAGTTATTCATTAATTTGAAATGGCCAAAGAAAGTACATGTAGCACAGATTTTTACTTGAGTACAATGGTAACACCAGCCTAGTAGGTGTGTTACAATCTCCGAGCTCACCTGCTGGGAGCCTCGTGTACTCGCGTAAAAAAAACAAGCACTGATCGCACATTTGGACACCAATTTAAGGCATATGGATGCGTAATTTTATGTTTCAACTTGCAAGTGACTTAGTCATCATGTTTTCTTTAGCATAAAATTATTTAATAATACCCAGAATGCTCAAAGCCGGATTCATTCGGTCATGGCGTTATTAGGAGTAGTTAATTGGCTATAACTTCATTATTTTTGGGGCTATTGATGTGGTGTAGATATCAAATTTTATTTTTTCCACGATCCTTCTATCTGCACAGGTTTCAGATATAATTGGAAAGAATGAAATCTTTTGGTAACATACCTAGTAACACGAGTTGCTTTTTTAACAGAAAATTGCTCTCAACCTGTCTACTTCCTTATGTAGTCACTGTCCATTCATTACCTGGGTTTATTTGGAAAAACTTGGTAAAAGGCAAGCTTCAGTCTGAACAGACTGCCAGATATCTTTCTGACAGACTGTTAATCTGTAACAAACATATTTACACTCACATCTCAAGCTATGGTCTCAGGACCACCAAAACTGCATGTCTCTTGAATCTTGGAGGACACTGCAGCTCATATGTAAAGAATATACAGATTTCCCGCACAAAGGCCTGCCCTGGCTTTCTTTTAGGACCATTTGCTGTCAGGTGGTTTCTTCTCCACTCTCCAAAGCAGTAAACCTCTGGGGAAACACTGAAACAGTTAAGTGACTGAAATACAGCACCCAGGCATCTGTAGATGAGTTAATCATTGTCATTTATTAGTTGTTATATGGATTTGAATTAGTTTAGACTTCTGCAAAAAACTCTCACCTTAAAAGTTACTAATGCAACATAACTATATTTTGCGTTACAGTCTTTGTAAAAAATAAATAACATTTTTCTGCTATCTAGGAACTGATATCTTCACCAATAGGTAGCAGGTGCTCTCAGACTGACAGCCAATCAGAGCACAACAGCCAGGCTGAACCTGGTAAGTGCTTTTTGTATAGTGGGGAACATTTTAATGTCCCTTTCACTGAATTAAAAGATACAGCTGTTTTCCTTCTTTCTTAGATGGTCTTGCTGCAGCCAACCCCAGTTCAGCATTCCAGGAGGACAGTCAAGTTCTAAACATCTGCCCTTCTCCAAACAAGAAAAAGTACGTGTGGTAAATCCACTTTTGCAGTTTGATAAAATGGTCGTGGTCTGATTGAGATAAAGGGCTTGATTTTATTTTTCAGGTGTGTACCCGAGGACACTGACATGGATTCTGGAGCTGATTCTACCACACACTGTATTCAGTCTGATGGTACATATTTTTCTAACACACAAGGTACAAAAGCATCTATCCATCCATTCAGTGTAGTACTTTTAAATAACTGTTATCCTTTGTTTAGTTTCAGGGGGCCCTTCTCAGTTTGGTTTTCTCGAGCTTTCTCAGACTCAGGATCTGTGTGCTGAAGCGCTGAACAGTCAGGAGGAAGACGGTGAGAAATGCAGAAAATTAGGTATAAAGACTTTTATCCATGTTTTTAATCCTTCCTGTATTACATTGTCATTATCTGCATTGATAAAGGGCTGCATTCAGCTGCCTTTCTTTCTGCTTTGGGGCAGCCGCTCTCTGGTTTACCTCGTGATGGTTGGGAAATGCATGTGCGGTGTGCCTTGGTTAGAACAAACAGGCAAAACCTGGAGGCATAGTTGCTATGACTTTCAGGTGAATGCCCACATTTGCATAGTTGAATGTCCTGAATGTGTTTGTGCTGTTTTTGACAAATATTAACTTCTTGTATGTTTAATTGTACTAATCAACCATCCAAGAACTATGTGCTTCAAATTTTATGACTGAATTTTTTAAAAAAATATTAAATTGTTTATACTAGTACTTGGCCTAATTAACAAGTGTCTGTCTTTTTGATGCATACGTGGATGGACACAATTTGCTAACCTAGCTGCTTTTGTCTTTCTGGAAATCAAGCACACTCATTCCTTTTGTTTTTACAAATTTACTGAGGTTAATTCAGCCGTTTCCAAGATGTTAGACAGGGAGCCCTTCGCCAATGAGAAAAAGCAAAAATTGTGAAAGATTTCAGTAATTGAACCTTTGGAAAGTTCACTGATGCATTTGATGTCAGATTGCGAAGGGTGTTCCACCTGGTCTGCTTTCAATGGCACACAACTCAGCTGTTGATTAGTTGTTGTCTATCTGTTGCTCTCTCCATGCCTGCTGTGCCTCTTCTTGCCCCATCTGCCACTGCATGCATCCTGCGGTCAAGGCTCTAGGCCAGCAGGAACTGGCGGTTGCCCTTCCTAAAAGGGCTTTTGCAGTCAACATCACCAGCTAGTCTTGACCTAACTCCCAACCAGATGACTCCATGTTCCCCACCATATCCACCTTTTGTTTTTTTATTTTATTAGATTTGGGTTATATTTAAATTTCCGATTTCTCAAAAATCACATTAATTAATTTAAATTGCAATTATTATTATAATTTTTTGGCCTTCTTGCAGCTTTATTTGATAGGTTACTGAAAGAGACACAGGAAAGTGGGGAGAGCGAGATGGGGAAAACACGCAGTAAATGGCCATGGGTTGGGACACAAACCCAAATGAGTGATGTCATCATCTGTCAGGCTGTTCTTTATATATAGTCTATTGGGCATTCCTGATCCCTCTGAATGCAGAATGATAGCTGGTTGTAATATTGATTTAGCTGGTGTCTGAAAAGATTGACTTCAAATAGTTAAACAAAATTAATCGATGGTCTTTTCATCCTCAGCAGAGCAGAATATCAGTTCCAGGACTTCAGAGAGTCAAGACAACAAAGTGTTGAGGTACAGCTCCATGCAATGCTTTAAATTCTGCATTCATTAGATATTTGCATTATGCCCTTGTACTGAAATGTATTTTCTTCTCCAGGTCTGAGGTGAGCTCCAGCAGCTCATCAGAGTCTTTGGGTCAGTCAGGCAGGCAGCTGAGTGTCCAGGTTCTGCTGCACTCTCAGAACCTGCAGGCCTCTGCTGAGCTGGACCAGCAGGACTGTGAGATCCTGTCCTCACAGGATGATCTGTTTGATGCTGACAAGACAGGTACATTCATGTAGCACTTAAAAGGTCATGCATGAGTTCTTTTAAGTTTATTACCTTCATGCTTCATGTTGTTAAAGACAAAGACTTTAAGCAAACATTAGTAAGTGTGAGTTGTGGCATTTCTGGCATTATGAGGTTGCTGTCTGGCAGTCAGTGGACTATCTGGACAGACCTTTTGAAATCAAATATCTCAACTAGTAGCCTCTGGATAACAGAAAAACACATAGCAGATTTAGAGCAGTACTGTGCCAACCATGTATTTTGTGAACAATTTGCACCGAGTTTTGACTAATCAGTAACAATAAAAAAGGAATTTAAATTTCAAGGGTCAGGATTGCATAAAAAAAGTCTAGATGCTTTTTTTGTTGTTTGTTTTTATCCCCCTCTATAAAAATGACATTCATTCATTCTAGACTCACTCCATGTCTTCTCCTGGCCATCCACACCCCATAGTTTGACCATATGTTGTATGTTTACCATCAAGTAATCCAGTATGTTTCAAAGGGACAGGTGATATGGAGCACCAGTATAACTTTTTCTGTCTTGATACAGATAACTGATTGGATTACATGCTCTCATGTATTTCTCACTGTGAGGAAGAGACTGGGATTCATTCTTTTATCTGCAAGTGAATGTCATGCTTGCATAAAACACTACTTTTCTTTGTAAGACACAGTGTAACAAATACATGTGAATTGTATAGATTTACTGAATTGTCATTCATTAGTAAAATAATAATTTACCAGTAGCAAAAGTTATTTACCTAAATGATTTGCACTAGTGACATGTCAGCTCGGTGAAAGAATCAGTTTTGCTGTTAGATTAGTGTCGTATTCTCTGCTCTGAGTAGACAAGAGACGAGTGAACTGAAGATAACCTTAACTCGGCCAACAACTTGTATCGCTCTAAGTGCAATTAAAGCCTACAACAAGTGCTGAATATAATATAACAAAAATAATTAGACAGGGAAAGCACCACTGACAAAGTTTTTCCATCACCTGACTTGATCTTTATTTTTGCTGTTAAATCACAATTAATTCACTGCAGCCAAACAAATGGAAATTGTTGGCCTCTCAGTGACTAACCTTCCTTTGTTCTAGTCTTCCTCCATGCTATCTAAGCTTTTTCAGTGTATGGGTACACTTGTATTCTCCTAACATGGAATTAAACTGAATGAACTGGCCCGTTGGTACAGTCACATTGAACCAGTGTATGTGTTAGAATCAAAATAACTCGTCACTTGATGGGTTTAAATGTGATCTAGAAATAATGGCCCACTGCATTGGACTGAATACTATGTTTTTGAAAGTAGAGGTGTGGAATACGAGGGTTTCACAGGACAGCACAGTTTATATAACAGTCTGAAACTCAAAGCAAGCAAGAAAGTTGTCTTTCAAGAGTTGTAGGTAATGTAAGATATTCTGTTTCTTTCTCTTCTACAGCCAGATTACAGTCATGCCAGTCAAACAGAAAACGATCTTTAATTATTCAAACTTTTTTTTTCTCTTATATTACCTCTGTGTTGCTCTCAGGTGCTGCAGTGGACAGTACAGTGTCTGAGCCGGAGCAGCAGGGTCACCCCACCCCGACGCCAGCCCACACCTTACAACTGCTGCATCTCTCAGGACAGGGAACACTGGTGCAGGAGAGTCTGTCCCAGTAAGCTACATGTTGTTCTTATACTTGTATTCATCCACACACAAAAACAACCTGAAAAATGAGCTGATGTCCTTCTCTCTCCCCCTAGGAGCTCTGTTGATTACGTTGCCCCAACCCCAGACAACTTTAGTCATACTCCTTTAATAATTCCCAGCTCCCCAACCGAACCAGAGAATGAACATGGTAAACCTGCGTCACTGTCTGAATTTAAATTCAGAGATCGAGTCAGCTGCTGGATAAAGCTAACATTCTTTTGCTTTGTCAGGTGCTGATTCACAGATGGACACATCGTTGCCCCCAGATGACAGGGAGGCAGGGGAAAAGGATGAGCCAATGGAAACTGAGGCCGCTTCTAAGCCACAACCATCCGCATCCACTCCTGTATACCAGAATTCACCTGGTTTTGTGTTAGAGCGAACTCTCTCTGTACCTTCCCAGCCGGAGTTCTCTCATGTATGTTCTTCATTCTTCTCTAGTTTAACCAGCCTATTTAAAATGTTCCCTGTTGATACCGATTTATAAGGTAGAAAATGGATGAATGGATTATATATCATAAATAGTAGGAAATATCAGAAAATGGAGAAACCTGCCCAAATTGCTTGACTTGTTTAATCAAGAAAAAGAAAAACACAAATGCAAGGATCAGATTCCAATACTATGAAACAGAAAAGGGCAGCAAATTATGTTGTTTGGTCAATTGTGTGTCAGTTGACCAATTGGTTGAGGAATTAATTTATTTATTGTTGCAGCACTAATTTGTTTGTGACTCATTTATCAAAGAAAAGTGTTAAATATGTACTTATTTCTCTGAGAAGGAGAGAGGTTACACTCTCCCTGCTGGTTGGTGAAACTCTAACCCAGTATATGCTAATATGTATCTTTTATTCTTGGTCTCCAGTCTCCACCAGCATAACTGCATGTTTCACTGTTAAGAATAATAAGGTAATGGCCTCTCAGTTACATCATGCAACCTGTCTAAAATGAAGCATTTAGAGGCAAAAAGGTAAATCTTTGGCTCATAAGCATTACTTTTACATACAGTTCTGTGCAAAAATCTTGAGCCACCTCTCAATTGTTAAATTTTGCTTCCAAGCAGCCATAATAGTGAGTGTCTACAGCTGTCTGTAAAATAAGGTGGAGGCTCTTTCATGGTTTGGGGCTGCATTTTTAGCCATTGATATTGGAGAGCTTGCCAAAATAGATGGAATTATGAATGCAGAAAACTACAGTTAGATTTTAATCCACCATGTAATACCATCTGGAAAGTGTCTGATTGGCAGCTACTTCATTTTTTTGGCCACAGTGGCTTTATTGACAGTCTAGGTTATGACAGGAAGGTGGGAGAAGAGATGGGTAAGGACATGGGGCAAAGAGAACAGGCCGGGACGCAAACCTGCGCTGCCAGCTCTTCCCTTGCAGCATGTATGTGGTCACTTGCTCTACCACTGAGGTACCCCCACGCCCAACAGCTTCTTTTTCATCCTCCCGCCTGATATAAAGCAGTGGCATGTTTTCATCATGTCCCTCCATTTGTCTGTGAGGTTTTACCTTTCCAGTCTATAGGCTCTAAAACCACAAGGAGTTGAGCCATGAAATTTGTCATATGTATTCTTTGCTCTTCAAAGATATGCAACACAATATTCATATTCCTCGATGTTTAGTACCCTTTACCTGTATTTGTCTGAACTGGAGAGTAAACAACATGGAGAATTTCAGGCCTCCAAATTAGCACAAAATAGTTTCGTAGAAGGTAATAAGATATCTGCTAAAGGCCTTTCTGGCTGTAATTGGGCTGTAATGTTGTTCAGACTTTTAAATTTCTCTTATTTTCATCAATGGCGGGAGGATGGGTCTTGTTCAGCATGGCAATTATCCCGAACACACTGCCAGTGCAGTGAAAGATTACCTGGATAGCAAAATACACAATAGAACACTATCAGTCATGGATTGGCCTCCCTAGAGCACAGACATTAACATTGAACATCGAAGTAGTGCAGGATCATCTTGAGACAGAACGTCCTAAAGAAGCCTGGAGAACTGCAACTGAAGATTAAAGATATGACAGAAAGCTGCTTAAGAGGGTTCAGGTTGTGTTGAAGAATAATGGTGGTCATTACCAAATATTGACTTCAAAGGTGTACAAACTCCATTTTTGCCTTATATACTATATTTCCATGTATGTTTGCACATGTTTCAATAAATCACTGCACCTATTTTCCATTTTCTAGCAAAATAAAAGTAATTGAAGGTTAACTCAAGAGGTTTGCACAGTAATGTAAATGTTTTTGAAACTTTGGCCATAGGTAATGTGACAATTCACAAATATAATAGTATATGTAGAGAAAAAAATAATTGAATAGGTCCACTTTAGTTGCTGAACTGATAATCTTTTCTTTAGTTGCAGCTCTGGCTTATAATATTCCATGTTTTCTATATCTGGTTTCTTAGGACGTATTTGTTCCAACACAGAGCCAAGAGGCACCACGACAGACAGATGAAAAGTCAGCGTCTTTGCCTTGTGAGACAGAGTCTCATCATCTGGAGTCAGCTCCTTTCACCTTGCCTTTGCAGCTCTCTGTAAACACAGAGAGCAGTAGCTCTCATCAGCACACCTCTGAACAGATTGAGGAGGACAGCCAAGCCACACAGATTGAGGAACTGGAGGAGCCACCTGGCATTGACACCAGTGACTCTGTGATTTCATGTCGTGATCAGAAAAATGAGAGTAAAGGCGTCCTATCGGGGTCACAAGCTGCCACCAGTTCCAAAGCGTTCCCCTCTGCTGAATCACCGATGCACCACACTGAATGTGCTGAGATTGAATCGACCAATCTGCCCCAAAAAGCAACAGTTGCTTTGAATGTACAAAATGTGAATGTAAAAGATTTGAAGAGTGACAGCAAAGATGCTGGCTGTGCTCGCACGGTATCTTGTTCACAGACAAAGTTTGATTCAGCTGATGTGATGGGTAAAAGCTGCGTGCAGGAGACTCCCTCAGAGCCTACACCCTGCAGTCTGCCTTCACAGTCAATGATCTCTCAAACATCTGTGGTGGATGCAGTAAAAAGCTCTGTGGACTTGACAGAAGGAACTGTGAAGAATCAGTTTATGGATTCATTGTCAAAGCAGCATGAGGTGATTGGTAACAGCCAGACAAACAAAAATACAATGGATAAATGTGAGCAAGGTGAAGAGGAGGAGGATCAGGAGGTGTCGATGGAGGTAGAGAACACTGAGGGTGCCTCAGGAATGGCTCTGGTTCTCTCCCAGAGCCAGCTGTTGTCGCCTGAACCCATGGAGGAGGAGAGTGAAGACGAGAAAGAGGGCAGCGTCATCTTTGTAACAGATAGTGAGAGAGACTCCCAAAAAGATATGGCCTCGCGGTCAAAGACCAACAGTTCTCAGCCAGTCAGAGCCCAAGAGTCAGTCTCCACCAATGGCCATGAATCCCAGACGAGGGACAAACCAGGGAACTCGGCTCCTGATAGGCTGTCCCAGACTGAGAGGACGGGCTGTGAACCAGAGGCCCACAAAGACAAGAGCCTGAGTGATAGCTCGGGAGGTAAGCGTTCTGCATATACTGTACCACGGAGTAAACAGATAATTGGATCCACAGTGTGGTCTTTAAAGTGGCATTTCCCAACCAGACGGTCAGGAAATTTTGGCCTATGATGGGTTTTTGTTTTCTTCAGTAATTTAGTTGTACTGTTTCAGGCTTCTAAGCAGATCAATTGAAAAGTAAATTTCTTTTAAATAACTTTCAAATGCATCTTATGATGCTGTTATTTTGTCATTAAGGCTTACCATAGGTTTGGAGTGCTACTGTGAACCTGTGAAAACATTACTTAAACTATTACTTAGTGGTCTAAGTAATGGTGTAACACCTGCCAAACCTAATTGACATCAGAACAAGAAAATCTAAATGACTGGTTTAGGGTTGCCTTAAAGTATGAAGTGTAATTTTCATTATCAGCCCTTCCTCCAGTGCTGATTTTCAGGAATTCCGTAGATTTCTCTGCTACTCTGACTTCTTGGGGAGGTACCTGAAATGTTCTGTAAAATTTGAATAGTAAATTCATCTTTTATATTGATAGACTGTTTTATAAAAATGGCTGTAGCCACTGTAATGTCACCAGTTCAGACCACGTTTCCACTGACGAGGTGCTGGTGACGGTCACAAGGAACCGGTGAACCGCATAAGAACGGGCCTGCATGTTCACTGTGCTTTGTGAACTGATCCCTTTATGCATGTGAGTGTGGGCGGTTCCTTGTCTTGAATCGGAAGCCAAAGGGCGCAAGCGTGGCAGAACGTGTTCCCGTTTTGCAAACTTTATTTCTTGTGATGTGAACATATTTTATGGTCCAAAAAACTACTGAACCATCTGTGTGTGGCACAAGGTATACACCGACAGCAATTATGAGCAAGACGACAAGTACGCACTTTGCATCGTTTTATCTGCTATGACCTGATATACAGCAGCAAGTTCACTCTTAGGGTCAACTTAATTCATTGCTTTTCTTGTGTAATACACACATTGCAGTGAAATGGCAGTAGAAAACTTTACGTTGAAGATGGCAGAGTTACGCTGCTTGCGTCACATGTTCCTTGGTTCCAGACCAGCTGGTTTATGGTGCTGGAACAGAACCCATTTTTCGGCCGAGCACAGTGAGTTTGCAGTGAAAAAAGTGCTCAACGGCTCGAGCACTTAGCACCGTGTCCGTGGAAAAAGGGCTTATGTGAGGTCCCATTGTGAATGCTTGAGCTGAGCTTTTTCACCACTGCAATGTTAGGGTTTTGAAACCAGACAATAATTGAGGGGCAGATCGGATTGAGAGGCACTACACAGTCATGCAGTTTGTCAGTTACAATGTGGGCCTACCCTAAATTGTACTTTTAGCTTCCTAATTGATTCTCATGGGTACCATAATCTCCAAAATAAAAAATAAACAGTAGTCTCCTTTTGCTGGTCATGTTATCTTTGTTTGGATCATGAAGATATCTTTACGCTGACAAAACATCTTAATATTCTGATTCCACTTTTGTGTCTCTGCTACAGAAATTTCATTCCACTTCACACTTCCTAAAGAAGGGGAGTTGATTGGTCCTGTTGTCAGTGCCACACCACCCCTAATCAACCAGCTGAAGCAGACGCTGAGACACAGCACTCCCATCGGTGGGTTCCTCTGTCACCAAACTGATTTATCAAGTGTCAGCGAGCATAGCGTGGTCTTAGAAGTTTTTTTTTTCTCTCCCCCCAGAGATCACATCATTTTCTGAAAAGTCAGATGTGGGGGGTGACGTCTCTGCAGATGTGGTGATGGCCGGTAGTGATATTGTTTTGGATGGAAGTGCTGATGACACGGCTGAAAAAAGCGATGGGAAGCTGAGTTTGAGGATGAAGTTGGTGACACCTGTTGAAGAGGGCAACTCGGAGCGTTTCAGCCTGCAGAGTAAGAACTGTTTCCACACTGTTTATATACCGTATCTAATTGCACTACGCTCTCATCCCCCGCTCAGCAATACGTTTGCTTCCCCCAGAGCCAACACTATCAGAAGAGGATGGATCTGTCACCAAGGTTACTACTGTTTCCCAGGCCGTAACCAGGTAACCTGGTGCTCTAATGCTGACACTCGTCTTTATGTTTATTAATGAACTTTCATTCTTCTTCTTCTTGTTACTTGCAGCAATATGGTGCTGGTTTATGAACTGAAATAAGCATCTCTACAAAAATGCAAAATATACACGTGCATTTGAGGCATTTCAGTCTATTTAGTTATATTTACTCGTTCATGCTGTGTCTTCATGTTCTTTGCCAATGTATTTTTACCTTGTTTTGAGATGCTCAAACACAATCGTATTGATTGACCGCTAAAATCATTAAATAAATATTTTGAAAGCAGTGCTTTGTTAAAAATATGCACCAAAATTTTAGTTATTAAATCAGTTCATAAAACTAAGTGAAATCTACTTTACCTTTTATTAATCTAAAATTTGTATCTGTTAATAGGTATCTTTCAGATGTGCTCAGTCATTGGCTCACTTTCTTTAAAAGCTGGGATGGAAAAGTAACATTTACATGTTTACATGTTACTTTTTTAGGTTGGCAAAAGTCTGAACTTCATGCTGTTGGTGTAATGGATAGGTATGCGCTAGATTGTGACTGCCGATGTCTTTGTGTGTGGCTCAACTCACTGAAAGAAAATTGCTTTTTATCTCACCAACACATTTCTGTTTTCCAAAACAATGAAGGCGTTTGTTTGTGAGGTGTTTTTGGTTACTGTGGTTCAGAGTAGTGACATAAATATTGTACATCTCTGTTATGCGTGTGTCAACATAACGGGGACTTATAGCTGATTAACAAAATGCTGTTACATTAACACATTGGTGAAACCACAAATATCTGAGTAAAATAATTGGTAATTAAAATTCAATAGTTTATATTTGTACTCTATATAAAGCTCACATGTGCTCACTTGAACTATCTTTAAAAAAAATTATTTCAGTGGTATTTGGGATACTGGTATATCCTTTTACTGTCTTTGATTATAAAAAAGCTTCTCCATGTGAAGCAAATTATCCTATTAGCATTTTACATTTAAACTGGCACAGTACTCAGGTAAACTGATTTCCCAGAATTTAAAAACAACAATATGAACACACAGCAGAAACTTCAGCAAATGATCAGATTAGATTTTGGTAACTGTACATATTAATTTGCTAGTAGAACTGTAAGCATGCATGTTGTGTGAAATGACTGGACTTCAGGCAGTTTAATAAACAAAGCAAATCATTTTTTAACAGCCACAAACATGCTGGTTTTCGTACTTTGTCAAAGAAATCTTTAAATGGCCTCAGTTTGTTTTTGTCATTTCTTTGACCTCTCATTCGTGAAGTTAAACTTTTAAGATTATATTAATCTAAGAAGTAAAAGTAAATATTGATCTTCCAGCAGTCCGTCGGTGTTCTCGCGGGTCAGGCAGGTGCACCGGCAGCAGGAGACGGAGGAGGACAGCCAGCCTGGAGGCAACACTACACTTGTCAGGTAAGCTTCATGTACTGTTGAAGTAAATAATCTCACAAAGCCAGAACTGGTTGAGGCTGTGGTTTTGAATAGATCAAGATCCATTGCCCAGTTTTTCATTTGTCTTTTACTGCTTGTTCACAATAAGGCATGTCATTACTATTTTTTTAATGATGTGTTTACTAGTTAATATGTTTTGATAAATTAGTTAATATATCACTCAGTATTTGAGATTATGCGTTGTAGTGCAGGCATGAAGGTACCAGAGGAAAAAGCCTGTCAGATGCTCACAGCAGTGTTGTCCCACTTTTTTTTTTTTGCACTTTAAGCCTATCA
>VUQK01043706.1:31488-46383 GCA_015106715.1 Bujurquina vittata | reverse complement strand
AAGTAGTGTTGTCCATTTTTTTTTTTTTTGCACTTTAAGCCTATCATTTGAAAATTGTGTCTCCTGCCTCCCCAATGAAAATGTTTGTACATTAATATCACGATATTCACCACAATGGTTGTCCTTTGTCATTTATTATTTACACAGTCTTGACATACACATTCCCACTTTTTAACTTCTAGTGTTTCACATGTCTGTCTGACCTGGGGGATTTTGAATCCCTTTCTCCTGATTTAATGTATGTTAGAGCACAGAAATAGGCCTCCTGCTGTACCGTGTGTGTGTGTGTGTGTGTGTGAGAGAGAGAGAGAGACCTACTTTTGGATTCCAGAGTTGATTGGGTGGTTATTTTTTTGTACTTGGTGCATACTCTCCCAGGACATGAAGAGTGGTAAGGTGTGACAGTGTTGGATCATTTTATTGAATGTTCTGCAGTTGAATTCTCTTTTTATAGTTCAACTCACCCAAAAGTAACGGAATTGCCATATTATCTTCTTTAGAGATCAGCATCAGCTCTACACTGAGTCTGATTTGAATCTTTATCAGTCTACTAATTGAGAAAAGATCTAACAGTAACTGGGAGGGGTGTGAACATTCTGAAACCAAGTCTGAAATTGTGATACACACGTCCATAATGGCATGTCTAGCTGGCTGTACTGTGAGTCATTATTATAACCATTACACCTGTAGTCTAAACCTGAAGGTAATTACAGCTGTTTAACGTCTGATAGAGAGGTAGGGAATGATCAACTTTTCAGTATGTCTACTGGAGCACATTTATAGTGTTAAGCTTTATCTACGCACATAGAAAAATGGCATCAGTAGTGTAAAAAGGGAAAAAAAGGCTCACTTTTTGGAGGTCCTTAAGACCTGAATAATGAAGCTTCCAATGGGGAAACATCTGTGAAAAGCAGTTTACAGTAGTAGTTTTTTCTAAAGTCACTCAAATCCAAACTGGTGGCGTGAATGACCACTTGAATCCAAATGATGGAGGGGCTACATTCACATCTAAAATTATGTGTATTATGTGTGGAACATTTGAAAGCAGAAGCTTTCTCATTTGGATTTCTGGCATGTGGCTCTGGTTGATGCGTTTAACCCCGTCGGTCACTTTCTATCATGGACGTAGGAATCAGTTTCCTGTTTGGGGGGGGGGCGGCACATATCGGAAACCTGACTGATCCATAAATACTCGGAGTAAAGCATCATAAAATGCTATTTGACCTTTTACTTTCTTCTTTTTCAAAGAAGAAAGAACTCTGTGCCTGAGTGTATTGCATTGTGTCTGAGTGAACAGAGGACTTCCACTTTGCAGCAGGCTGCCACCCTGGCTGATGAGTTTATCTTGTCCCACAATATGAATGCTGCAGAGTGGCCCTAGCCAGGCCTGCTGTGGTTTTCTGGCCAACTGGGTGTTGCTTGCTCTCTCCAGCCTTGGGTGTCACCCCTTTTGGAACAGCTAAAACAATTCAGCAATTAAGCTGGGGTACTTAAGGCCAGAGAGGGGAGCTCAGTGCTAGTGAGTGCTTTGGTAAACAGATTGTAAGTTGTGTTTTGCAGCTGCTTACTCCTGCTCAGTGGAGAGGAGGGTGTTTTTGTGTGTGAGGCCTTTTGCCTTACCTTGTTGTTTTGGGTTAATTTCTGTGGGGGTTTTTTGTTTTCCTTTTTGTTTGAAGGTGATAGCCGCATGTTCGTCTATTTTTGTAATCATCTTAATAAAAATCCTTTATCTTACCTGTTTTGCTTTTGTGTCTCCTTTTGTCAACCCGGACACTTTTTTGTTACTTTCCCAAACTGTTCCCTAGACTCTTTAGGGGAACATAACACTTTGAGTAGTAGTAGTAGTAGTGTTGTACACACCTAAATTATTACATGTATAATTTACATATGTAAATATTTTATAATTGTAAGTGCAAACTGGCCTGTACTGTCACCTAAGGGGTTAAGTTGTGATTAAACTTCTGCACTAGTAAGGTATTTTTTTAATATCATTGCTGGCAAGATGTTTCTCAGCTTTACAAGTGTAACATATTTTCCAGGGGGGAACTGTTTGCCTCACCACAGAGGAGCTCCCAGGCTCCCGCATCAGAATGCAACAGTCTACCTAACAGCCAGGAAGTATTGACAGCACCTCAGCGGAACCAGCGGGATACCCTCTCCCCTGCTGAGCTGGCTGAGAACGAGCAAGGACTTTCTGAAGCTCAAGAGCCGACCTCCCCAAACAGCACAACAGTCAGGCAGAAGCTGATTTCCCAGCAGACCTCTGATAACACCATCACCTCCATACCGTCCAGCAAGGTATGCAACTCAGGATTATTGAATAAGATGTATTTGAATTATGTGTTTATCATAAATAAAAAATATGGTCACAATCATGTGGTGTGGTGGTTAGCACTGCTGGCTCACAGATAGCATGACATTTGGAAGGTCTGGGTTCGATTCCACCTTGGCCCAGGCCTCTCTGATTGGAGTTTGCATGTTCTCTCTGTGTCTGCGTGGGTTTTCTCTGGGTACCCTGGTTTCCTCCCACAGTCCAAAGACATGCAGTTACTGGGATTATGTTAATTGGTCACTCTAAATTGCAATAAGTTGGACTCAATGCTGGACTCACTGTCATGTGGGTTGCCCTTTGCCACCAATTCTATTCATGTAAGCATGCTAATGCCCACAACCTCAGCTTTAGTAAAGTTGCTGCATTACTGTAGCGTCTTCAGTGCAGTCGCTCTGCTTTGATGCTGATGGGATTTACTTAACTAAAAATGCAGCCTTGTCCTCCCAATGTCAAGGGAGCACTCACTGTAGTCTTCACATATGTCTGCAGTTATTGCCTCGGGCCATTGTTAGCTCGGGTTTTAAGAACTAAATGTTCTTTATTAATGAGAAATGGCAGTCACAGCTTATCAGTGGATTACAGTAAACAATATATCAAACTGATTTTTAAATGCTGGAAAACTTAAAATTAGATAGAATGAGAACAGTGTCACATGATGCCTCCTAAGTTCGTTGTGACAGTGCAAGTGCCTAAGGGTGCGAAGGGTGTTTAACTCTGCGTTGACTGACGCACAGCGGACAGCAAAGAGGCAGTACTGCAGAAAAGGCAACCACGGTGGAGTAAAAGAAATAATTATATAATAAAAGGAAAAAATTGTGTAGCTAATAGCAAGTTCTCCTCATGCTGTAACCCCAGTTAAAACGTTTGGTGATAAAAAGGCCAAATAGTCCTTTATCAAACCACCTGTTGCACAATTTCAAAACATTCTAAAAAAGTGTGCCTGTCCACTGCAGCTGTGCTTTACATAACCACAGTACAAATATTAGGCTGATATGAATTGCAGACAAACTGCTGTGACTTCATTTGCAGTTTGGCAGGGTACTTGTAAACTTGGCTAAAGGCAAGTTTCTCTTGGCAGCCACATTCTGTTCTTCTTCTCGCATGCAGGGGCAAGCTTAAAAGGTTGGGGGAGAGTGTTGTCACACACTCCTGCCCCATGTTGGTTAGTATGGACTTAATCTGCTTTAAAGCTAGTGACCATAACTACTTGATTTTGGCAATGATCATTATTAATTGCTCGTTGTAATAACACCTCTGTGGAGGTTCACAGATGTTGTGAAGGAGATAAGATAGCTTTTATTGTCATTGCACTAGAATACAACCAAGCAGCAATCCTCATGGTGCCTAAAACAGAATAAAATGTACAATAAACTCACATGAAATATTTACACAATAAAATAAAATAAACTTGCGACAGTTATGAAAAATAGACTATTAGTCCTGGATGTGATGGACCGGAAGCATTTTCCAGAGGGCAGCTGTTGGAAAAGATGATGTCCAAGGTGGAAAGAGTCTTTCAGTATGTTGGCTGCCCTGCTGAGGCAGCGGGAGCTGAACAGGTTCCCCAAACTGGGCAGTGGACAGCCGATGATCTTCTGGGCCGTGTTGATAACTCTCTATAATGCTCTTCTTTCTGCCACAGAGCAGCTGCTGTAGCATGTTGAGATGCAGTAGGTGAGCACACTCTCAATGGCACAGCAGTAGTAGGACACCAGCAACTTCTCCTGAAGGTTGGTTTTCCTCAGAGTTCTCAGGAAATAGAGTCTCTACTGTGCCTTCTTGACCACAGCTATGGTGTTGGTGGTCCAGGAGAGGATGTGCAGCGGGTTAGTGTGACAAAGGAGGATGCCAGGGAGAGGGTGAGATGGAGGTAGATGATCTGCTGTGGTAATTACTAAAGGGAGCAGCCAGAAGAAAAAGATAAATATGTTCATCTCTAGTTGTTGGCACCAGATGCACATCACTAAACGCTCTTGCACTTCCACCGTATAGGGGTGAGACTAAAAATCTCACTGGCTGTGGCAACTTTCAATTAACTCACCATTATTATGTCTTTATTTAACACAAATATTACTTTTTACTCTTGTTTGTGTTTTTATTTCTATCCGGGGGGGAGGCAAACTCCCAATTTCAATCTAACAGCTCCATCCATTTTAGTTGTAGTCATTTTGAGAGCTTAGAAGTGTGTAAGCTGTTGGATTCCTCTTCTTATTACCTTTCGGAATCCCACCCGAGTTGTTTTATAGACAGAGGCGGAAGAGTGAGACTCTCTTAAAAAATGGTTAACACACCAGTTTATTAGTTACATACGTTTAACAAACCTACAAACAAACAAAGGCACAAAATCAGACGAACATGTTCAGGATTTGCATATTTAGATAATTTCTTACCCTTACTACTCTACAGCCTCTCGTCCCCCTGTAGCAAAGCAAATCTAATCTTCTTTGTTCAGACCCTATGTTATATCTCCTAGACCCCCCTCCTTTTACGGCCCCTCTCTCACCCTATATGGTGTTGTTTTTTAGTACCTGGCCACGACTGGTACCATCTCTGCTGAAACCCCCACACCCCTGCTGTCTCACTGAGGCCTCTGGTCTGTGTGAACACTGACACCCCATCCTTCTGGAATTCCTAAGCCTCTCTCCCTGTCATCTGGGCCTTTCTTGGAACAAGCAACATTTTCATTCATATTAAATGCATATTAAGTAAATATCAGCAAAACATTATTTAATTTAGCTAAACATAATACAAATCATTTCCACAAAGCTAGACAGCCTTCTTGAAATGGCAGTAGTGGGTCAGATTGGAATGGCATTTGAGCCATCCATCCTCCAACTAGAAGAATTGTTCCTGTCAAACAAAAGTATGTTTTGTGGTCAGGTATTGAGGTGCAGTCTGAAGACCTGTTGTGGTGATGTTAATCAGTCTGTCCTGTGTGTCTCAGGTACATCAGCGTACAGTCTCCCAGCAGACCAGCTTTGATGCACCGGGGTTTCGCTCCCCAGCTGGCAGGGTATGAAGATTGAGCCTATTTGAAGAAGAGATTTACGCCGTATTCCTGTGACTGTTGTTCAATTGTCATTTTTCAATTTGCGTCTTAAAAGGGTGAACCCGAGTCTCCGTCCTTTAGAAGAACCACTGTCCCGTCTCATCGTAGACATGTGCGCACCATCCAAGAAGTGCGGACCACCATCACACGGATCATTACAGATGTTTATTATGAGGATGGCAAAGAAGTGGATCGCAAGGTCACTGAGGTAACTGTCTTTGTGGCCTGTGAATCACTGATCTGTTTGATTCAGATTTTGGAGCCCGTGCTGCCTTTGAATGGTGTCTTTATATTTGCTCTCTGTCAAAACAGGTTACAGGGCTGTACCCAAATATTGAAATATTTGGAAATTAATTTGTTGTTTTTTTTTAATTTGTCTACAGTCATGATAATTATGCTTCACTTTATCTTATTGCCAACTTTAGGCATGATTTTAGATAGCGAAAAAATCCATGTGAGCTTTACTCCAAGTGAAGCTCACCTCACTGTACAATTCAGCCAACAGCACTACTGTGCAGCAACCTCGCATTGCTTCTGACTTTCTTTCAGAAATCATAGCCCAGCCCTTACATCTGAGTTATATGTATAATTTTTTATTTTTTAAGGAACACCGTAGTGATTAAAATCTGTATCCTTTGTCCAAACACCTTCACAATGATTTTGATTACTAATGAATATTCAGTTCTTTATTCAGGACAGTCCTAGAACTAAAAACATTAGAAAATCTCTCACAGTATACATGAATACAGTTTAAGAGCAACACAAGCTGCAGCCTCCAGTATAAGAACAAAATGAAGTTACGTTTCAATATCAGCTTCATGAAGTATTGATTGCCATTAAATTTGGTGCAGACATCCATGGTTCTTGTTGAACTTTCCTGATCATTATTGAGCTGTTTTTACCAGCACTATAAAAAGAAAACTATATTTGATAAATTAGCCAAACACTGTTGCATTGTAGAAAAGCTAATCATGTGATAGACTGCTGATATTAACTTTGAAAATGTACATTTTTTTTTCTTTCGTGCACATATTTAATACGTTTTTGTGTCACTGTCCTCTCTGATGTTACCAGGAGAGTGAGGAGCCCGTGGTAGACTGTCAGGTTTTGGATAGCGACATCTCCCCATGCCGCACAGGCAGCAGTTCTATGACCTCTGGTGACCTGGGCGATATCAGCTCTCTTTCATCCAAGGCATCCAGCCTGCAGCACAGTTCTGGTGGAACCAGCAGCATTACTGGCCTCACCAGGACGGACTTCATCATTCCAGCCAGCAGAGGGGGCAAATCCATTAGGTACCTCCTTATCCTACACCCCTCTTATTATTTCTCTTCAGTCTTTCTGCTCTGTCTCTCCGTACTAGTTGCATGCTGAATCGTGTGTCACTTCTTCACATTCTTTGACTCTCTAACACCCTGATTTCTCAGTGATTCACTGATCCCTGCCTGCGTCAGGTACGTGTTGTCACAGGTATATATCTGGGGTCATTGGACAGCTCTCACTCCTCAGTGAGGTGGCTTTTCGTTTTAAGAGCGTCCTCCAGATCAGTGCCTGTGCAACCTGACTGGCTCCATTCGTCCCCTCTGTGTGTCTGCAGTCCAAGGAGGGGAGGTGGGCATCAACAGAGGGGTCACAGGGGTCACAGGGCAGGGTCAGTGGTCACAATGAACAGAGGCTACAGCACGCTGGGGTCCCGGGCCTTCGTCCCGCTGACCCCGAGAGGAAGGGCTAGAAGGGGCCGACCCCCATCCCGCTCCTCCCTGTCCAGGTGAGTCCTCCCTGAGGCTCGCCCTGCACTTACAGAAACCATGGACATGGCAGGAATTATAACACTTTGAGACCTCACCAGCTGCAGAACATTAATAAATCTTTATTTTTCCCTTTCTTACTCATTTTCCTATAACTAATCTTCCCACTCAGAGCTGAAACTAATGATTCTTCTGGTTTGTCTGATTTGTAAATTTTTGAAAGAGAAAATATCTACATTTCCCAGAGTTAAGTTTCATCTTTATCTCCTTCTGTGTCAAAAATCATTCCAGATCATTTACTAAGGTTCATTTAGTAATTAATCAAATTTCAAAAGTCTTAAATGTCTCATCTACATGTTGTTCAGGTGCCACTTAATGTATTTCAGGATTTTGCATAAATTGTTGCCCTTACGTTAGGTTCTTTCCTTTTAACTTTAGAAAATACAGCAGGCAGAAAAAGTAATGAGTATGTTTACACTTGTGACACAGTAGCAGTTTCATTAATACATGGATAAGTCAGCATCTGATCTGAAATTTTAGATTTATAAGGCAGACATATTTGAAATAAATCAGTCATTCTCTAGCTAAATACTGCACTCCATATGACCTGGTAGGCTTCTCCAGAAACACTTGCCCCAACCTCCAAACCCCGTACAGTTCACAGAAATCTCTAACAGAAGGGTTTGCTTTAATATCAGAACAAATTGACTGATCTTAAACTCTCATTGACATGGATTTGCCACACTGTTTCAGTAAGAAACAGGTGTAAAACCTGAGCTTACTATTAATTTTGTTGGTAGAGGATTTGCGCTCTTAGTTGATCTGTTTCTTTGTAACCCATTAATTTGTGCTGCTCTTGGTGGATTTGGCTCGTCACTATTGAAATGAATGGGATGTGTTTAGAAATGAAGACCTTTTTAGAAAGCCACCCGCAGAACTTTCCGCTTTGCAATCACAACCTAATGCAAATTTATCCTGTGTGTAGTCAATCTAACCTTAAGAAAACAGGACAGATCAGTGTAGCTAGTGTGTTATCAGGTTTGTAGATTTTACAGCTAATGCTCTTGGAGTGCTCCCATACCACACAAACATACAAGTGGTTTAATTAAGGACTAAGTTAATATTTAGGCACAAACTGCTACACTGTTTCAGTTAACTGCTTGTAGATTCATTACACTGTCAGCCTTTAGTTGCTGGGAACAAGGGCGTTGGACATGAATGCAGTCGTGAGCTAGTTGTTCTGCAGCTTGATAAAATTGCTTTAAAGATGCTGTTGCACATTACATAGTGGGTTCTTCTCAACAAATAGAATAGAATCTCATATTACGGGAAAAATAGATTATTTTTACAAAAGTAGGTAAAAAATGTACTGTGTGAAATCTTAAAGCTAAAGATATTTACTGAATAAATTTAAATTCCTTATGTCTTCCATCTTCTCTATATTGGCAGTAGACATAAGCCTTTTACAACAGACTCTGTTCTCTTTCAAAGGGGAGGAGTGGGTGGCTCGCTGCGAAGACTCGGCGCTCACGGCCAGCCACAGTCCTCCTCAGAAGATGAGTCTTACCGCCGAATGCTTCCCCCACGCTTCCCTGTCAGCCCCACGGACCCCGAGCTGCCCAGCCATTCAGACTCCCTCAGGTCTTCGCCAGAAGTGGCAAGTTCAGCCGGAAGCAGCTTTGTCGGCCTGCGAGTGGTGGCTAAATGGTCGTCCAATGGCTACTTCTACTCTGGTCGCATCATCAAAGACGCGGGTGAGGGGAGATTCCGTCTACGGTTTGATGATGGCTACGAGTGTGAAGTAGCTGGGAAGGATATCCTGCTGTGTGATCCCATCCCACTGGAGACGGAGGTCACTGCTCTGCTGGAAGACGAGTACTTCAGCATAGGTGAGGAAGAAGTGGAGTGGTATGTAGAATGCAGGTTAGATCGGTGATAACCACACATACTTTGGGCATAAGATTACGGATAACTGTAGTACATTTCATTCAATACTCAATTAGTTGTTGAGATAGAGTCCAGATTTTATCCAGAGCCTGTCTGCACAACATTTGAAAAATTAGTTGCTGGAGCGGAGTTCAAATTGTATTTACCTTAATTATGCAGTGTGCAGAGATGAGACAGGCCCTGAACAAGATCATTAGCAGTGAGCTGCAGTCTGCAACACAACATAGATGTATAAGATTATTAATACAGATGATTTATCTGAAAGAAACTGATGACATTTCTATTTCCTAGAGTCTGTTTGAACTCACTATGTGCTCAGGGTCACGTAAAGTTGGTGAATTTAGTTAAAGTCCTTTGCAGAGCATAGCACAGATCGAACAGTCAGACAATGACTTGCCTGATTTAAATTGCTAAATTTTTGGTGAATTTCTTTCTTCACTGTAGAAATCAGAAAGAAAAGGCCAACTGAGAACTTGCTGGAGAATCATCAGATTTAAACCGTTTTTTAACATCATACCACTGAGTAGCAGCTGCCTATAAATGAATGTCTGTTTCAAAAGAAACTGTTAGTAGTGCAATCATTTTATAGCCAAAATATAATCACATCTCTGCCAAAACTGGGGCTCAAACTCTGAAATAACACCAGCTGAACTGATGAGACCCACTTTAATCTGATGAATGTTCTCTAAGATTTTAATGTGGGGGATACAAATCAGGCTTAACTTCACCGGCAGTTGGTCCTGGAGCGGGGTCAATAAAAATCCTTCATATGTTTCAAATGCACACATCACTTGAGTAGCCCATGCTTTGTGACAAATCTGACAGGCATAGTAAATGGCTCCTCTTCCAACTAAAAGCCTTTGCTACAATACCACTTTTAGACAGAACCCGCTTAATTAGAATTTATTCCCATAATTCATATTATACAAACACAAGTAGGACAACTTAGTCATGCTTCATTGGGCACACACTCATAAAATAAAGTAAAGGTGATACAGTGTCATGTGAACCAAAATGTGTGCTTGGGTGAGAATGAGGCCTCATGCATAAAATGAGAGTAAAAATAACAAGCCTCATTGTCTGTGTAGGTTCTCAGTCATCCAAGTCATAGTAATCTGTGGAACTTGATGAGAGATGAAACATCTTCAAGAAACAAAAAGAAGTACAATTGCCCTTTTTTTAAGTTTTTATTCCAGTTGGTTTCTCATTTAGACTGAGAAAATGTATCAAGATACCAACACTGAATGTATGCCTGTTTAAATATATTTTAATAAATAAAAGACAACACCATTACAGCACTGTGATGCTCCGTCTCTTGTGTATGTGCAGGTGTTGTTAAGGGTCATAAGACAGAGGGCCAGGAACTGTTCTACCATGTGGAGAAGGAGGGTCAGAGGCAGTGGCACAACAGGACAGCAGTCATCCTGTCACTGGAGCAGGGAAACAAGCTGAGGGAGCAGCACAGCCTTGGGCCCTACGAACCCACTACTCCCCTGACCAAGGCCTCTGACATCAGTCTGGGTAAGGCGGCCATAGATCTGTTTCTGTTTTTTGTGGACTTAGTGAAGAACAGTGGAGTCAGAAATGTGAGAGATGGATGATATCCACCAAGGCTCTAGTACTGTCAGTTCTGAAGTAATTTTGCCCATGACTCTGCTAAGACTGAGTGTGCAGCTGATATTTTGAGAATTTTTATAAACAAAACACTCTTATCAATTAATAGTGAGCTTCACCTCAACAAGCGTGTTACAGTATATAGTGTAACAGACACAATACTTGTGTTCATTTTTGTTGTAAGTGAAACATTGTACTAACTGCAATGCCCTACTTTTACTAGTGTTACCACCTTCATCTGTCTCCTGGCCAGTGCTTTCCTCTTTAATGACAATCAGGGCTGGCACAGGTTAATCCAAATGTTGTCCAAAGAAGGTGCATTTAATGTCGGGATTTTCTGCTTCTTTTATCATGTATGTTAAAGTAGTACTTAGTTTTTTACTTTGAAATAGACAGCAGTGCAGTTTTAGAAGCTCCTAGCTTACTTTATTGCTCAGACGATGTAAATTAGAGGAAATCCTCCATTTGTCTGTGCATACATACAGTTTGATGTGTTCTTTCTTGGTTCCATACGTGGGGAAGTGAAGGAGTTTCTTTCTTAGACCAAACTACCGATCATCTTGGAGTTTGATTTTCGTTATCGGGGGCATATTGACATTTCTATTTCTTTGTCCCAGCTAGAAAATGCAGTAGAATGTGATGTGTAAACGGCAGCCTAAAAGACCTGTAATTCAATGGCAAAAAAATAATGCAAACCTAATCTTAGCACCTAATCTTAACAGCACACTGGCTGATGGAACTGCAAACTGAACTTCAATACACTAAGAAGTGGTCTGAGTTTGGTTTGCTTCAGTGGGCTGTGAGCTTTTTGGGAGCTCACCCTAATTTCAGTTTAAAGGCTGAAAGGGACAAAGTGTGAACTAGCTTTGATAACACTGGTTTAATATAATAAAGTATGGCCAGTGGTATATTTTACGCTACCTGTGAATACTACAATAAAAAAATGCTCAAATGTGCCTTTCATTCATGTCTTACTGTGAAATAGTTGCGCTGAAGAATGAGACTAGATGAATGTTCCTGTGGCACACTAAACCTTCCTAACAATGATACATTTCTTGCAGGAGTTATATTTAACAGCTATGTCACTGATGGTTAAAAGAAACTAATTCAGTGAAGTTCTGTTCCTACACACTTTCATAAACCCTCTTTTATGCTATCTCTCCAAATAAGGAAAGAATTCATAGTGCCAAAACATTTAGCATCATCAGCAGATAGATAGTCTAACTCCTAAAAGCTTCACTCAGACTCACATACAGTGAGATCCCACCCCCTGTGGGGTGTTCCCAGTTTGTATCTATCAAAAGTGGTCCAACGAAGGAACAGTAACGAACCACCAACAGGGTCAAGGGCCATCAAGGTTCACTGATGCACATGAGGAGCCAAGGCTGGCTCGTGTGGCCTGATAAGCTACTGTAGCTCAAATTGCCGAAACAGTTCTGATAGAAAGGTGTCAGAATACACGGTGCATCACAGTTTGTTGTGTATGGGGCTGCATAGTTGCAGACCAGTCAGGTTGCCCATTCTGACCCTTGCAATATGCTCAAAGTGCCAACAAATGGGCTCATGAGCATCCGAACTGGACCACAGAGCAACGGAAGAAGGAGCACTGATCTGAATCACGTTTTCCTTTACATAATGTGGATGTCCAGGTGCGTGTACGTCACTTACCTGGGGAGCTCCTGACACCAGGATGCATTATGGGAAGAAGGCAAGCAGGTGGAGGCAGTGTGATGCTTTGGGCAATGTTCTGCTGGGAAACCTTAGGTCCTGCCATCCATGTGGATATTAGTTTGACACCTACCACAGACCATACACACCCTTTCATGGAAACTGTATTCCCTGATGGCTGTGGCTTCTTTCAGCAGGATAATGTGCTCTGCCTCAAAGTTATGCTTGATCCATGTATACTGTGCAGAAAAAAGTTTTCTGAAGAAGCATTTGCTTCCAGTTGCACATGACATTTTAATTACTAATAATGTGAATTTATTATTTTCCTCAGATAACTTGGTTGAGGGGAAGAGGAGACGGAGAGGAACCCCTGGGGGTCAGAACACTCCCAACCGCAACTCATCCAGCAGCCCCCGGACCCCGGGAACCTCCAGCAAGAGGAAGCTGATGAGCTCTGAGGACATTCGGGGGCCGGCCAAGAGAGGGCGCAGGGGGGCAGGGGCCAGAGCTGGTACGAAACCTGACTCACCATGACCACGACTGACTCGCATGCGCAGGGTTTTGCAGTTAGCTTTGAATCATGAATTTAGATTTTTAACATGGTGCAAATTGGTTTTAATGGACTGTGTGGATGATTAACAGCTGATTTTAACTGTTTTACTGTTGATGTTTGAATATTACAGACTTTATTTATATATCACTGATTTAATGAAGACTCGATTCAGGTTATTGTTCATGTGAAATCAATAATGTGCCATTTTTGTACTGAGCATTACTAAGACAGTTTGACCTCCATATGGCGTGTGTGCATCCTCTGCTACTCTTTGGCACTGCTGCTGAGACAGACTCGGTAATGACTGACATACCACCAGCATGGTGTTGGTTCACAGGTGGAGGGCAAGGGAATTTTATTTCACGGGTGCATTTGCTTTAAGAATTATTTGGGCAGTGTTATGTTTGCTGTTAATATGATCAGTTCAACCAAATCATAAACAGTTTCTCTCTTGAGCTCTATACAGCCAACATGATGGCTGATTCTTTTGGCAGGACGTAGTCCAGATATTATCACATTAAAGCAAAACACATCTGCATGAATCTGTTATGTTGGCTTTGGGTGATCTAGTCCTTTAAAGAAAGTGTCTGAATAATACATTTGCTGTCTTTTTTTACTTGTAAGACCTTCATGTATTTGCATCCACAGTGGGTCAGCGGGTCGGTGTGTGTAACACCTCCGGCAGCGGCACAGATGCCCCAGGTCAGTCTGAAGACGTGGCAGAGACTCACGGTCCGCTCCCCCAGAACACGTCCCTCTTTATGGGCTTCGCCTTCATGTTGACCGCCTCGTCTGAGAGCGACCGACTGACCAACAAGCTTGCAAGCGACAATGAGGAGGGTGAGACAGAAAACTTGCTTTACAATTCTGCCTCAGTGTCAACTGATTTGATTTTAACAGAGTCCAGAATTGAACCCAAACGTAGCCTGTCAACAGAATTTTATATTGACGTAATAGTTTATTTTTTAGAAAATATCATGATTTTGGCCAAAAAAAAAGTAAAAAAATGATGGGCTTATTTTAGGATAGTGATGACATTGAAGGGAGAAGTTTTGCTTACATCTTGAGTCTAAGTCTATTTCCATGTTAAAGCACATTATTCCACACAGCTATGGTTGGGTTGTCATTGTTTTTTGGTGTCCAACTACCCTTTTTCCACTGATGCAGATAGGATAGACAGGATTGACACAAAAGACTGCAATGGGTCTACACAGACTATTCACCCACAGTTTGCAGGAATGTTGTGACTCAGGGTGGCTACCATACCAAGTCTTCTACATGGACTTAAATTAGGCTTTGTGTGTGTTTTTTGGGGGGTGGGGTATTTGCAAAAAGAGATCACGACATGCACATAACGTGTGGCACAGAAGATGATTAAGATGATTCTCAGGATGTTAAAGTGGACTGATTCTGTTCCTATCTAGAGTAGGTTTATATGGTTCACAGTTAAGAATAATCCTTGCCTTATACCAGGCCTTGGTGCTGCCCCTCAGTTCATCCTCTGTCTGAAATGAGCTGTTTCAGCTCAAGCTCCAGGGAGCTTTCTTCTGCTTGACCTCCTCTCAGATGAGATGACCATAATGAGATCCACTCTGTGACATTATACAGAGCAAAGAATAGAAAAAGCTGTCTGAAAATGAGTGTTTAGAGCAGTCTGCATCCTGAGCTTTTGGTTCACAGGGATTCGTTGGACAGACACTGACCTCATTATATGAAACATTGGCGATATTTAATATGAACACGAAGCATCGGGAAAATAAGTATGTCAGATCAAATCAATTTTATTTATACAGCGCTAATTCACAACAAACAGTCGCCTCAAGGCACTTTGTATTGGTAAGGTAAAAACCCAACAATACAGCAGAGAAAACCCAACAGTCAAAATGACCCCCTATGAGCAAGCACTTGGCGACGATGGGAAGGAAAAACTCCCTTTTAACAGAAAGAAACCTCCAGGCTCAGGGAGGGGCAGGGAGAGAGAGAG
>VUQK01043706.1:17391-31468 GCA_015106715.1 Bujurquina vittata | reverse complement strand
CCCTATGAGCAAGCACTTGGCGACGATGGGAAGGAAAAACTCCCTTTTAACAGGAAGAAACCTCCAGCAGAACCAGGCTCAGGGAGGGGCAGTCACCTGCTGCGACTGGTTGGGGCTGAGGGGAGAGAGGATAAAAAAAATGCTGTGGAAGAGACACAGAGAATGATTGTACACAGAGTGAAGTATGAACAGAGTAAAAATGGTGAGTAAAAAGAAACACTGCATTATGGGAACCCCCCCAGCAGCCTAGGCCTATAACAGCATAACTAAAGGGTGGTTCAGGATCACCTGATCCAGCCCTAATCATAAGCTCTATCATTAAGGAAAGTTTTAAGCCTAAAAATAGAGAGGGTGTCTGTCTCTCGAATCAAAGCGAGGAGCTGGTTCCACAGAGGAGGGGCCTGAAAGCTGAAGGCTCTGCCTCCCATTCTACTCTTAAGTATCCTAGGAACAGCAAGTAATCCAGCAGTCTGAGACCGAAGTGCTCTACCGGGGTGATACAGTACTTTGAGGTCTTTAAGATAAGATGGGGCCTGATTATTCAAAGCCTTGTATGTGAGGAGAAGGAATGTATGTGTGGGTGTGTGTAGATAGTTGGGTAAAGATGAAAATAAGAAATTACAGTTGTGCATAAATTGGGCTGAATGAGGTGAGTAGAGTTGCGTATGCATCTACTATTTGGAAGGTTGTTGGTTCGGTTCCTGGCTGCTCCAGTCTGTGTGCCAAAGTGTTCTTGGGCAAGATACTGAACCTCTCTGATGTAACTATCAGAGTATTAGTCAATGTCAAAGTCAGCTTTTTTGTTGAATCTGCAATATGTACAGGACATACACTCAGACCCATGCTGCAACAATAAACAGTAAACATCTAACTAAACATCAATAAATATTAGCATAATATTAGTAAAAAAGATACAGTACTGTCCTAAATTGTAAAATATAGCAGTATAAATATATAAGTATAAAAGTATATAAGTGTAGAGGTCCTGGCATTGACATCTGGATAAAGTGGCATGTGCAATGAATAAATTGAATGTACACAGTATATATATATGGAGACCCTGATATTAATTGACAGTAAAGTGACATATGCAGTGTATTAAGGCTGATGCTACTATAAACGGTATTGTAAGTATAGACAGCAGCATGAATGTTAGATGGAAAGCACTTTGAAGTAGAAAACAGTGCTTTTGTGAATGGGTGAATGCAAAACGTTTGTTTCTTTTTCTCATCTACAGATTATGTGCAGACGGGTCCATATAACAAGGCATACACAGAATCCCAGCTGCAGGCAGGCGGAGGCTTTATCCTACCAGACTTCAATGAAGAACAGGTACGTACTGAAAGCACCAGCATTCACAAAGTTATTTGAATACAAGAATTATGAGTAATCCCTGTAACAGATAAACATCAAATTGTGTGACAGTATCTGTTGTTCTAAAGTCTTTAAGTCTAATATAAAGCACCTGAGGTGATTGATGGGATTTGGTGCTATAAAACCAAAATTCAGCTGTGTAATAAATGTGCCAATTTAACTATTATTAACTATTATCATATGTATATGTGTATTGTTGTGTATATCTTATTTATATAGCATTTTCCCCTTCCTTTCTATTTAATTTAATTTAATTTGTCTCTTTTTTTCTCTTCTGAGCTGTTGTAACGAACAAATTTCCCCGCTGCGGGATCAATAAAGTTCTATCTTATCTTATCTTATCTTATTATTATCAAATATTACTCAAGGTTGTATTCATGAATCTAAAGATGGTGGCTGGTTTTACTGTCCAGTATGCACCTCACCTTGCATACTGTTTGATGTGGTCATATGTACTTTAACTCTCTTCTCCACCATCACTTAAAGCTACAGTAAATGAGTATTACCCATGCATTCTGTTCTGCTTCTGATTCAGTGTAAGGCAGCTTACCAGAGCCTGCTCATCGCAGACCAGCACTGCCGTACCAGGAAGTACCTGCTGTGTTTGGCCAGCGGTGTGCCATGTGTGTCACATATATGGGTGAGAGACTGCTGCAAAGAGAACAAGCTGCTCAACTACAGGAACTACCTGCTGCCTGCCGGCCTGGGGCCCGATGATGCCATAGTGGAGTGGTGAGAGGACGCGCCGCTCATTTTTTTTTTTTTTCTTTACAGCGACCATGATTAAATTGTATGTCAAGCCTCTTAATCAAAAATGATGTAATTCAAAAGGTCCTTTTTTTATGGTGCAAAGAAAAAAAATGTAGCACTACTCCTGTACATAAAATTCTTTAAACATAAACAACCATCAAAAAAAATCTTTGCTGGCATTGACAGTTAAAAGTTAAAATCAAGTTCCACCTGGTGGCCAGTCATTTGACCTGTTCATCATTCCTGTTTTTATAATAAATGTCTTTCCAGGGTCCAGTAATGCAGGGAGCTTTATTTAAAAATCAAGTGCTGCATGTTTGATAAATTAGCAGTTTTCAAGCTTTCGAGGCTAATCCTGTTAGGAAGCCATAGGTGAGAAAATCTAGTGCTCTGCTAAAATGTCTCTTACTGGATTTTTGTTATGGAAGCACATCTTGTGAGTCAGTGACCCAAACATAACATTACTGTTAAAATCTCGTGTTCTATGTTGACTTCTTTCCAGAGTGCTAATGTGTCAGCTCATTTATGTCTCTTGTCTTGGCAAGGATAGGTCAGAAGAGGACATAAGAATCAAAGTTTGGTTCAGTAATGTCAGTCTGATCTAATATTTTGTGTTTGCTCCCTCAGGCACCCCCGCTGCAGCCCGTTCAAGGGCTTGCGGGCCCTTCTGGTGTTTGAGAAGCCCGTGGAACTCTGGGCCCAGCTGATCACCATGGGTGGAGGTTCCTCCGTCCGGCAGTTCCAGGCAGACAAGGACAACTCTGGTACAGAATCCACACTACGATGCCTGAAGAACGCGCCTGTGTTGATGTTATTCTAATAGATTAATCAGTCTGATTTCCACTCCCTCTGTAGACATTCCTGCTGGCAAGTATGACCTTGTGGTGACAGACCATGCCTGTCCGCCGCTGGTCGAGAAAAGTGCGATATCACTGGAAGTCCCGCTGGTGTCTCCAGAGTGGCTCATCCAGAGTGTGGTCTGCGGGGAGCGCCTGGCTTTCGACAGCAAGCCTCAATTTTGCCACGACTCGTCCTCTTCATAATCTGACCCCACGTGCAAAATGCCTTTGACCAAGCTAAATGTTGAGCGTTAGTTCTGTTGCATGCCTCTGCTGTATATAACTTGATCCTGTCTGTTTTTATGGGATAATAAATTGTGACCCTTGTTTCATTTTAATATGTTGCAGTTTATTTTCTCCACAGAAAATGATACATGCAGCAGGCATTTAATATTTACAGTTTTTCCAAGATTTATAATCAAAGGGACAATTCACCCACACTACAAAGACCATTTTCCCATTAAATTCCAGTAGTACCTATTTAGGGTGTTGACATCCATCTCTGCGATTTGTGTTTCCATTTCCATACACTGAAAGCTGATGTTATTATGAGCACAGCATTGAAATGGAATATAAAATTTGAAGCTCATCACTGAAAATATTTCTGATGCTAAAATCTAACTTAAAATGTCTTACCATGGTAGTATATCCTATAAGAAGCTAATTGGATGCTTTAACTTTACTGAAAAATGTGTGTATAGTCTGGCACAGAATTAAATGAGAAGAACTGACGTCTGGTGTGGATTAGCCCAGCCAAATATAAAAAGATTATAAACTAATAGATGGGTTGCTAATATGTCTATCAGAATAGAGGCATAGCAAAGTGTATCCATTTACAGAGATCAGGCTCTTTGCTTAAAAACTGAAGATGTGCTTTGAAGAATTTTTTGCATGCGTCACTGACCTGAGCTAGTTGGTGCTAATGTTAACCGATAATACTTGCTCCAGAAATCAAGGCGACGTCATGGTCCCATTTTTTTACATTAATTCTATGGTTATTTAAAAGACAAAGATGGAAATGTTAACCACAGTCTGATCAGCAAATAAACTGCTTATTATGTTTATGAAATATTGTGAAATGAGGCTTAAAACGAGCATGACTTTTCCTCTGGTTGCTCTGAATTAACCTCACTGAACTATTTTCCACTAAAGAATGAATCCCAGTAAAGACAGGACTTTCTTTTAAATTTCCCATTTTTCGGCGCAGTGACCGCTACAAAAACGTGACATCCACTTTTCTTGTTTCTTAACTGTAGTTTCAGAAGCAATGATTTGATCATCTATGCAAATAAAACCGGAACTCTGCTCTGTTCAGTACTACCAGAGTGTAAGGAGAAAGTGATATTTGTAATTTGGTTGTTCTGACTTTGGTGAAGCCAGAGGATCAAACTGATGGCAGTTTCTTCTGCAGGTTAAACAATGGCATCCTGTCTTCTTAAACACTGAAAAAGAGAAGTATCTATTTTAGATTAACTGTGGTATATTCTAATAAATTTTTGAGGTGCTTTAAATTTCCTGCACCTGAACATGCAACAAGATGACAATATGGTCCTACCTGCCCAGCGTGCCTCCAGCTTGGGTGTAGTATTTGTTGTAGTCCAGTCGTAGTAACAGCTGAGCCAGATCAGAGTTTATCTGATGGTTCCTAACGCTTGACAGAATTTTGAACAAGAGGGATGACTGGCGTCTGAAGCCCTGAAATTTGACAGTGTTGGTATTACAAAAGATCTCTACAGTTTCGTGCAGAGGACAAAAAGTTGTGTAGATGCTACCTTAACCAGGAGATCCAGCTGAGCGGCTCCCCTGTCATCCAGAGAAGTCACAGTCTGACTGACCAGAGAGCAGAAGTTGTGGCACAGCTCGAGGATCTCATTCAGACAGTGAAACACCTGAAGACAAGCAATAAGGAGCAAATAGCCTCAAGGAAGGAGGTCGAAATGTAGCAGCTAAGGGAAATGTGACATCATTTTTGGTTTGGTGATTCTTACCGGCTTCAGGAGGATGAAAGACTGAGCCAGCAGGTTACTGAGGAAATGATCATGGGCCAGTCTGATGCTCTCAAAGTCTCGGGTGGAGTTGATCTGCTGAAGCAGCTGAGAAAACTGAGACTCCAGCACGTCCACCTGGAGACAAATAAGTGTCACTGAGGCCTAATAGCTCACCTGGTAAAGTTTAAAACAGCTCATACTTTTTTCTTGAATTTTTATTCTACATAGACCTCTTCTTCCACGGGCATTAGGCACTGCTAGGCAAATATTTCCACTGTTCTAAAGTTGTAGTAAAGACAGGAGAAAAAAAAACGGTTTAGATCAGACTTGGGAAATGGATCTAGCATGCCCCCCCCCCTTTTTTTTTTTTAAAAAAATTAGGATCTAGGAAAACTGCTTAAAAAATCCCTCTGACCCTGGAGGAGTCATTTTCCATCCAGATGAACAAGAAAGCCTCTGAGGAGCCCTAAAACCTGAAACACTGTCCAGGGATTGAAACTTCCTGAAAGCTCATGTTTAGCTCTTTGAATGTAATGACAAGCTGGAAAATCCCGTGTGCTTGCAGTTTAAAATATGTGGATGTGTTTTTATAAACACTTTAGTATTAGGCAAACAACTCTTTGGCCGTACTGTACCTGCAAGTAATACTGCAAGTTGTCAATCAAGAAGGCCATGTGGTTGCGAAGCCTCCACTTCACAGCATCTGTCTGGCTGGACTTCAGGTGTTTCCTCTGCATCTGGAGAGCCCAGCAGTGCTGCAGCTGTGACTGCACCCGCCGCACACTCAGCAGGTATCGGAACACAACATTGTATCTGACCGACACACACACACACACACACACGAGGAAAGGACGGTGATTGGATGCACTCACACTAACTGAATAAAAGCTGCAGCAAGGATGTAAACACGCACTTCTCCAGAACAGCAGGAGTAAAGAGGATGTGCAGAGGCCACTGGACCTTGTAAGTGAGGCCGAGGGCTGCCCAACCTGTGGGAGGAACCTCGCGAGGGGAAGTGTCTTGTGGAGGAGTGGCTCCATCTCTGGGGCCTGATGGCTCTGAGAAAGCAGACATAGTAATGAATCATCACCTCCTATTAGACAATAACTAAATCAGCATCAACTAAAGAGATGGACAGTATGAATATGTCAGGTGAATACTGTGTGGAGGGTGGATTAAGCATCTACAGTACTTTGTCCTCTAAATAAAGGTGGCAAATGTCCATCACAGTTTCCAAGAAACCAAAATGATGTCTTCACATTGTGTATTTTGTCTGACCAGCACTGTTCTGATGACACAAACCAGAGAGAAACAGCAAATTCCCAAAATATGAGAAGCTAGTTATTTAAAATCACAGCTTGATCATACTTTCTGTTGTTGCTGTTTGCATGTGTGAAAAAAAGCTGATATCTCTACATTCTGTCTGTCATGCTGTGAACTTGCAAAGAAGGCCTAACAACTATGAGTATGTGATCATCAGATCAACATCTGATCAGTAAACACAGCAATAGCTTGTAAAAAAAACAAAAAACAAAACAATAGACAGATGATGCAGCTGTGCCATACTAAATAATGTACATATTTCTTTAAACTGATGGCAAGGCATGAATGTTTAATTTTCCAGAAACATTTCAATCATAAAACCAGTGGAGGGCACCAACCACCACATAAAGAGTGCAACTGAAAGCATAAAAACAGACCCATTTTAAGAAATCATGAACGGGATGGTTTTCTTCTTGAGCTTCCTAAATGAGCTTTAGGCCGTGAACAAATGAGCCCACCTTTGCTATCTTTGCCTTGGTAGTCTACGGTGAGGTGCAGCAGAGGCAGGAGGTTATCATCATCCAGTAGCACCTTATGAGCGGCCTGCTGGAATGCTACATTTACATCTGTGGAAAATTAATCACAAGATATGACAAGAGATAAGAAATGATAAGAAGAAATGATGTGTTTTAGATCCTTGACCTTAAAAACATGAGCTTGACTGCTGTGCAACATGACTATAACCTTGATGTGTTATTACTTTGCCGCTGCTGTATATAACCCCCACACATGTAGCATTCCTTACACTTGTGCATTTCTTGCAAATCTTTTATTTTATCTTAAGGTTTATTATGTTTTCTAATATGCAGCATGACACAAATGTGTGCAATTCATCTTCTGTACAAATAAGCACAGCATGAAGTCGTTTGATAAATCTCAGTGAGATCTGCACATCAATATTTACCGTGCTCGGTAACGGCCGTCGGAGGAGTCTTCAGCATGTGCTGCGCAAGGTCAATAAAAACCTGGTAGAGCTCGCCACGACCCAGCAGGTAAAAGTCCTTAATGATCTGGAAATAAAGAAAACACAGCACAGTTCATTTCACACTGATTTATGATGCAGAACCAAGTGTGATGAGGACAAACCTTGAGCTGTTCAAGCAGATCTGCCTCTTCCACCATTAATGTCCAGAGGTGCTGCAAGTCAGTAAGATAACATGAGTCCTTTACTTTCCAACACTCTCCGTGCAAGCTCACTTAACACTGAAAATTATGCTGTGCCAGATGAGCTTACCTCTGCCACTGTGCTCCTGATGCGATCGATCAAATTCTCAAAATCCACCAGGCTGAAAAGAGGCTGCTGTTTGAGTCGGTGCAGCTCAGCAGCAAACATGTCCTCCTGGTGTTTCAGTATAGAGCCTAAAATAAAGAAGGCAACAGGTTGGGTTGTTTTACAGACACAAAAGAAGAGGTGCTACTCCACACTTTACAAAAGAAGCTCTCAATACCAGCTCTAGATGGGCTGTGGTTGTGGTTTTCGAACATTTGGACGGATTCTCCCACAAAGAGGATCTTCTCGGCCACTCGGATGGGAATGTAAGAAGGAAGCATCTCTGCGCGCAGGGAGAACTGCTGGAGAGATGGAGCCAGCATGTTCTCCTCCTCAATCAGCCTCTGCACAACAGCACAGACAGGAATGCATACAACTCAGACTGTAAAATTTGACAAAACCCTGCACAGAGGTCTTTCTTGTCCAGTGCTGGATGCAGATCTCTGTGTATGACTGTGGCTCTCACTAGGTCCTGTAATTCTCTGAGCTGTTTCCCACTCAAGCCTCCAAGTCCCAGGTCTTCTTCTTCCTCCTCTTGGTTGGCAGCAGCTCCTCCTGCACTGGGACCCTGCTTCACAAAAAACTCCTCGCTTTGATCCAGCAGCAGTCCGTGCAACATCCAAGCTGCCAGTTGTTTGTACATCACACCGTGGCACACTGCCAAAATTCTGCAGATTGAAAAGTAGTAGCAGAATAATATCTCCTGTATCTTAGTGTGACACGTTAAATCATAATAAAACATAATTATCCAAAGGAGTTTATGATACATATTGTAATTTAAGACAATACACAACACATCTAAAGCATATCTGAAATGTGAATTATTTTTTTAAAGAGAAGGACTCACAAATCAACGGGAAAAATTACAGTAATTAAAATTCTGTCATCTAAATATCTAACACATTGGTTACTTATCGTCTCTGTGCCAGTATAGTGTATATAATATTATGCCCCCCTACCAAGATGAACACAATGCTAAAACTCTGCTAAAACATAGACTTACTTTTCCAAAGCCATGCGCACTGGAGGTAGCCCCCCACAGCTGTGCTTGTACATTGTCTCGAGGATCTGGCAGCCATGGATCTGAATTGGCAGACACACAAGGTATCAATCACACGCGAAGACCTCCTGATGCATCACAAAACCTCTTACTACCTTTTGTAAAGTGTCCGACTGCTCACCCAAAGGTCCACCTTTTTTAAAAAATTCATTTTGACTCACTGTTAGAGGTGTAGGCATTCAGGTAAGCTCACATTACAGGCATGAACATATCAAGGTCAACTTCCTGTTTAGATTGTGTTTGTGACTATAAAAAGGGCTTATCAGTTACATTATGGATCGTACCACGAGAAACGGGCAGTAAACTAAACTATTAAACAATGAAAGAAGTGCATTCATTTCTTTGACCATGAAAGACTTGGATTGTGCTTTATAAGCTGTTTGAAATGCAGACATTTAATGGACATTTAACCACAATAACAGCTGACAAAGTTCCAATTTAAGCTAACAACAGATGTGGGGAAGTGCTGCTTGACTATAGTGTTTTCTTTAGTTCAACAATCTTTCTTTTCCAGAGACTTTCAGAAACTATTCTTACCTTCTGTGATTTTATTGTCTCTACGACCACCATCACAGATGGAAACAGCAGCTGGAACTAAACATAAAAAAACAAACAGTAATGTTAAATAAAGGTATTCACTATATTTAAGTTAAAAAGCAAATCTGATTTTTTTGATAAGTCTTTACCTGATCAAGTTTGTAATTTACATGGGATATTGTCAGATGTGGATCTCCTAGGAACTGAAACACACAAGAGTTAAATTAACATCCTCTCATAAACTTTGTTGTCGACCTTTTCTTGTTTTACCTCCTGTTCGAGGTCCAGCAGGGCCTGTCTGTAGGGCTGCAGCATGGAGTCCAGTCCTGTGCAGAAAGCCCGCAGGTAAATTCCATGAAGCCCAGTCTGGCTGGGCTGGCTTGTGTGATGCTCCTGCACAACAGGTGGTGCATATTACGGAATCATGAAAGAGTCTCTCAAAAACATCACCCAATTAAGCATAGACTTAACACCTCAGTTTGTGTAAAAAATGTTAAGTCGCACTGGGACTCACTTGTGGATGTACATGGCCAGTGTGTTGTTCTATGAACTCTGTAAAGCGTATATAATCTGAGCCCAGTTTACAGAGTCTGTTGAGGACACTGGTCTCACTTGGGTGGAGGAAGGGCAGGTCCTGGGAGACCTGACAGGGAAATAAAGTGTGTTATGTTTGGAAAAAGAAAAACTGTGAGCCTGAAAAATGCATAAAAGCTTATGTACCGCATAAAACCAAAACCCTTTCTTTCCTCTGACCTTAGTGAGACTTAAAGCAATAGACCATTTTCACAGAACAATTTCTCTTTTGTCCTTTAAATTTCTTTATTTACTGCTGGACAGTCTTATAGGAAATAATCCAACAAAATTCAATGATAGTTTTCCATTTTTAAATCTGCCAAAGAATGGGTTACTAAAGTTTCAAAATAAATGCTGGGGAAGTAGACAATGTGATGTTTGTATCAAACAATATTTTGGGGGTAGTGCCAGTGAAACTATGACATAAAAAAATGACATAAGGAATAAATCACTTTATCTGCAAGGAACTCTCCAACTTGTTTGGCTTTCCTACCATCAGAGGCTTATATCTGGAAACAGGCAACAGTTTATGGTCTCTCTCTCTATTTATGTATTTATTTTCTCAATTGCTAGGTTCTGACATGTGGCGCATTTTCATTATATGCTTTACATTTACCTCTCAGTCCCACTGCTTTAATGTCACTTTAAGCCAACTTTCTTTTCACCTCTTCTGCCCTTTGCATAATAAAAATTTAGACAGCAGATGGGTGCTTTGTGCTCACAGTCGGAGCAGTGTGTCCAAGATGAACATCTCATATCCATGAGAGCCAATAACAGAAAAAAACAAAAAAACAAACAAAAAAAAAACTGCCTTGAATCATTTAGAACTGTCTGAGGCATGAGCTTTCAGTACAAAGGTATTACTTGTACATAGACTGACCTCATTACATAAAACTTTGACCATATTTGATATAAGCATCCATGACCCTAACGGTATATATTAACAACGGAAAATAAAGAAAAGCAGAAACGATCCCTTTTAAACTGAACTGACCAATGACATCATTACTTCCACATGTGCATCCTCTAGTTTAAAAATTTAAAATGTCGGGAGTGCTCCTTGCTATGAATCAACAAACTGCATGTTGACGTGTCCCTTTCCTTGCATTTAAAATGACGATGACATCATGACACAACGTGTAGTTGATGTATTACTTCATTCTCCTGAAGTGGTTGAAAGTGCTCGCTCAAGAGTTGCTTGTGTTAGTTTGTTTACTGGATGCAGTGTTTTTGTACGGGGGACAGCAGAACGGTTGAGGCTGGCAATGTCACATTAGGGCACACTGTGTGGCTTTTGCATGTTGTTTGAATGCATTCCCTAAAACATGCATGGACACATGCAGCCTGGCTGAATGAAACACGGATGATAAGCAGTTCTCTACCTGTGTTGCCTCTAAAATTATTCTATTTAAAACTTTCATGTCTAACAAATGCAAAACTGAATGTTTAGGCAAAAATTTAATTATGTGTTTCTTCCTTAAAACAAACAAACAAACAATCAAAAACGGTATATGGCCTTATTTATATTTTAAGTGGTGAGAAAAGACTGACAACACCTTATCAAAAAGTAATTTTTATCTATTCAGATGCATTCAGAGATTTGTCTGTATTACACTTTTATAACTGCTTACACTGTAAAAGTAAAAATAACACAGTTGTGTCAACTTAGATCTGATGAATTACAAGCTCACTTTCAGCCATGCACTTTCGTAAACACCAAACACACACCTCTTCTCTAAACACAGAACACGATGTTCACAAGATGTTCCTTCTTTGCCTTTTCCGCGTATCAGTACTTTTGGGTAGTCATTCAGTGTAAGGGTGAAACAGAATTTCGTTGCATGAAAATGTGCAATGACAATAAAGAATTCCTTCTTCTTCTAATTCTTCTTCTATTCCAGTGTCTGAAACAGTTCCTTATACTCTGTCATTAGACAGTTTACATGTGTGTAGAACTGAGACTCAAGAACATAGACTAGATTCCATATTCTCAAAGGAACAACAGAGATGTGCATACTGATGCTTACACTGATAATGTCATATGCTTCATATCCAGCTGGTCCAAAAGATAATTTATTTTGTTTTTCTTTATTTTTTAGTCATTATTATTTGCTTTGATTAGTTGAGGTGAATCTTGGTCCTCACTTTAACAATAGTTCTAAAAATAAAACAAACAAAAGAAGAATATTATATAATTAGAGAATTATGCCGATGAGACGCGAGATTTTTTTTAAATGAATTTGTTTTACGCGGCATTGGTGAAGCAAAATCACACATCATCCCAGTGACATAACTGTACTATATATAAAGAGCATTTTAATTAAATAATTAAATTATATGTAATATTTGGGGTAAAAAAATCTGCCGTGCAAGCTTTAATGTGCATATATAGCTAACATCTCCGTGGCGGAGCAGAAACGTTGTATCAGAGTGCGTTTCCATTTTACCTGTAAACCCGTCCGTTTGTTCCATGTAAAAATCGTCCCCGGGTATCCACTCAGCGCCAGTAAGAGCTCGTGAATCATGTCAAAGCAACTTTAGCTGTCTCAAATTCAAAATGCAGGGGTTCCCATTCAGCAACCAAAACAAACCTCCGCCGCCCGGGTTGTCGCAGGCTGATTACGTAACCGCGAAAAGGATGCCGGGATGAGTGCTGCAGGAGTAGAAACCTTTCAGTAGTCGTGTACGTAGTTTAAAATATGACGAAAATAAGGCTTGCTATGCGATTTATTTTTAAAGTTGACAAAACCTTTAGAAAACAAACACGTGCTTCGTCGAGATTCAAGTGAGCTCTACGAGGTATAGAAACACAAGCGTACTTATGGGAATTGTAGTTTTTTGCGCAGTAAGGTATAGTCGCGAATCTTTCGTCATCATTCGGTCATGTAGTTAGCTAACAACACATCGCAACGGAGAGCCTTGGTATGTCGTAGTTACTGTGTGAAATACTGACTTTATATATATATTGTAAAAGCAGCGGATACCCCGTAGCTGTCGTTGATATGTGTGTTTTTGTTGTTAGCGTGTCTTCTGCTGTAGCTAATGTTATTCGACTAGCCGTTTATCCTAATGTTTAGCTCGTGCCGTTTGTTGGTGCCACACTGGAATATTTACTCGTTGACATAACAAATGGTAGGCTGCACTTAGTAAGTAGCAAGTAAGTAGGAAACCATCAGCAATTTAAAACCAGTAAGGACACCGCCAAGTTTAGAGCAGATTTGTTCAATTTAAGTAGCATGATTTAAGCTAACTCTGCGAACCGCTAGCAAATAAATGAGGGACTGTCAGTTTTCTGTCGTTCTTGTATACCTTATGCCGTGTGTCTGGATGCAGGGATGGCGGGTGAGAGTGGCGGAGAAGACGTAGTTTCAGAGTATCTTGGCCAGAATCCGCAGCTGGCCGATTGGGTCGAAACATTCAGAGGCTACTGTGAGAGCAACAAGCAGTGGCTCGCTCGGCGAGAGTTCATTCTGAGGAACATGGAAGCTTTCCCTACAGTGCAACCAGGAGTCTCCAGCAGCGGCCTAGACAGGCTGCTCTCTTTGTCCATGGTGTGGACTAATCACGTTTTCCTCGGCTGCAGGTACGACACGCTGCTTGAGCAGAGTGACAAGCTATCGATGCCTTCTATTGAGATGAGAGTTAATTTTTGTTACCTGTTAAATCCCTCAGCTATCCACCGGCTGTAATGGACAAGATCAAGGAGATGGGAGAGGGGATAAATGTCCAAGATCCTCCTGTTCACAAAACAACGAAAGATGAACGCATGGGCAAAGGAAAGAGGCCTGCTTCAGCTGGTAATGCAGTGCATATTTTTTTTACATCTTCATAGATTACATTTGGGAAAACCATGACAATTAGCTATAGTTTATTGGGGTCCAATTTTTACTGGGGCTGCTTCATAATGACATGAATCATTGAACTTTAAATATTGTTCAGCCAATTTTAGTCCAACTAAATAACCCAATAAAAAGGGAGATGGGACCACAGGGTCACATGGTTAGAGATGGCACTGTTTATTTTATTTTTTTGTTTGTTTTTAAACCCTGAAGCTCACCTGTCACAGGCTCCAGGGTGGTAACAGAGCTGCGTGCCTCACAAGAGCAGACCAAGCATGAGACATTTGCAGATCCAGAGACAACAGTGTGCATGCTAAAGGCACCTAAGCTTTCTGAAAGTTAATTGGTGGAACCTCGTAACTTTTACTTCCTGTTGACCAAAGGCTCTGTCTATCATCTTGGCTCAAGCTGAGCTTTGGCTTTTCAGTGAGGGGCAAAGTTGCATTAAGAAAAAAAAACAAAAAATGGGGGGGGGGGGGGGGTGTCCAATTTTTAAAACCAGGAAACAAAAAAAAAGTTTTAAA
>VUQK01043706.1:6585-17371 GCA_015106715.1 Bujurquina vittata | reverse complement strand
TTATTTCAAATAAAAAAATTTTTTTTGTATTTCATGCAAATACATTGCTATTGTATTTAAAGGGGGGGAAAAAGAGAAAAAAAAAAAAAAAAAAAAAAAGGGGGGGGGGGGGGTGGTGTCCAATTTCTAACACCAGGCAACACACGAAAATGATTTAAAAAAATGTGTCGATTGTTAGAAGCCAAAATTGTAATTGAAATATAATGCAAATAATCGTGTTTGCTGAAAATGTATCTAATAATTCTAACTTCCTGGGAATATAGGTGACAGAAACGTACTAAACTCTGGTGCTTTATTAAGTTGTAATGTAAGTTGTTGAAGCACCCATGGATTGTAATTTAGAAACATCCCAATTAACTTCAATTTTAATAAATAAAATATCCACGTCAAAATAACCTCAGTCAAATCTGAGTAAACACTGTTTTTTTAAAAAAAAAAAAGAAGCTTGACCTTTGATTCAAATACTATTAGTATGTTTCTGCTGAAGTCCGAAGTCTAAAGTTTAGAGTTCCCAGTCAGAATTTACAATTGGAATGCCTTCTCGAGTTAAATTTCCAACTCAAGTTGATGCAGCCCCGATTTAACGATCTAAAAATTGCGGCTGTGAACATAAACAGTAGTAAAACTGTAAAAACCTTTAACCTGTCTCGCTGTGTATTTTTGACCTGCTGAAGCCATATGCAGAGCATTGACTAAGATCTATCCATGAATGTGCTGCAGCACTGTTTTTAAGTGCAAAAAAACAAGCACTGTGCTGTATTGCTAGTAATGCATAAATGCCTCTACCTTTCTAAGAAGCAAAATGATTTCTGTTTACTTTACATGTCCAGCTTCACTACTATAAACACCCATAACCAATAAAAACAGAGTTTGGGTTACCTTGAATAGCCTTTAAAAATGACGTGAATATTCATAGAATTGATGGTGAGAAGGTTTCCTAGTTTTCTGTCGCTTGTTACAGACCAACAAAACATTTCAGTGCTATTTTCTGTAGCTGTGGGATTTCAGTGTAATTACATATGTGCAGGGTTTTTTTCCCTTTACACACCCACACCTGAGGCTGCTTCCTCATTAAATCTTGATCCCTGACAAGTCACTGTCCTGCCTGCTGTGTCTTTTGCAGAACTCGATGGTGACAGCTGTGCGTTTAGAGCCAAAACCGGGCCTAATGAGCTTGACGGTCGACCAGCGGTTAGGACGGCAGCACGGCCTGTGAGTCAGAAGCTGGGACCACCTCCACAGGCTCCAGCAGAGCACCAGCCCTTCTTCAACCGCCTCTACAAGGCTGTGGCCTGGAAGCTGGTGTCAGCAGGGGGCTTCGGGCCCAACTTGGACCATTTTGAAATACTTCGCAGTTGCGTGGAGTCCTGTAAACAAACCCTGACATGTGTGTTTGTGCCACTGAAGGACATTACAGGCCTCCCCGCTGGCCGCACACAGAAGGAAGGCCATGTGTGTGAAATTCGCTGTCAGACTGTCTTCATGGGCACGGGATATGGGCGCGATGAGGCTGCTGCCAGAGCCATGGCTTCCAAAGAAGCCCTTAAAGTATTTCAGGGGCGAAAAGTGACTGTAAAGATCTGTAGGCGGAGGTACAAAGGGAAAGACGTGGATGATTTGATGCTATTGGACGAGCAGCCGCGAAGCCAGGGCTTTCCTCCTGCTCTCAGTTACCCTTTTCAGGACGAGCAGCTGGAAGAGAGTTGTGCATAGAAGCTTCTGCTGAACAGCGCTACTGAAGGCATGAAGGCTGTGTCAGGACCAGACTGTTATGCAGCTGACCATCAGAGCTAGAGAATATTAGGTAACCTGGAACATTAACTATCATGGTGCATTTCACACAATACTTTGGTGTCTTAACACAGGTGACAAACATCTGTGTCTCTGTATTTTTCAGCCATTTTTGGAGTTGTAAAGGCAGCAAATAGTCTAACAAAATGTGTGGAGGGTGGGGTATGCACCACCATTTAAAAGTCAAACAGCCACTAACAAGCTTAACTGCAATATTACATTTGGATATGACTGTTTATCCCAACATGGTGAATAAAGCAGTTTGGCCAGTACTTCATGTTAAGAGTAGTGTAGGCGGTTTTCCCTCTTGACTTCATTCCTATTGTGATAGTTTTTCTTCTGATGATTTTATGACTGTAACTGGGTACAGTAGCACAAGCAGTTTTACTTTTCCCAGGCTTTAATTGATAGGGATTGAGTTTTGCTTTGTTTTAGATTCCAGTTCATGACTTACAAAGGAAAAGAGACACATGGACTCACCAATAACTGCAAAAAAACAAATACACTGTAATTTTTTTTCTAAACATGATGTACTGTGCCTGTGTTTTGTACTGACAATATAAAAAACAGGCACATCAATACAGGTTTTATTTTGTAAACTTTTTAGTTCAGTAATAAATGTCTTTTTTTTTTTTAACTTAACTACCCACTAGTTGTAATGACATTCTTATTCCACCATGATCTGCAGTTAAAGGGGGGACCCATTATGCTCATTTACATCTCCATATGTATATTCTTTGACTAGAGAAGCTTTGCACGATTCACAATTCAGAGTCCTTCTTATTTATCTTTAGTTCATCCTATCTCAAACAAGCTGTTTTAGTTCCATTCCCTCTCATCCATCTTCATTCTGATTGGCTGCCGTACATGAACAGCAGGGGGACCGGGTAGCTGTGCTCATAGCCAAAGCTGTGTGTGCCTCAGAGAGCCGAATAAGGGCTATCTGCTCTCATTGATGTCATGCAGAGCCAAAAACAGAAAAACTCACATGGGATTACTTGCATATTCCTTGACCTGTTTTTTGTTTGTTTTTTAACATTAGGTTCATTTTGTTCATTAATATGTGAAAAGCATGTTAGGTCCCCTGTAATTGTTCAGGAGCAGAGCTGCACCTCATTGAATTTCTTGAATTTTCTCGATTAGCTTGGATAAAAAGTGTGTGTTGATAGTATCTAATTTCAGATAAACTTCTCAAAAACCAGTTAGTGTGATGATTGCTGAAGTGGTTTCCAGTTATTGATAGAACTAGCATTACAGGCTAAAGTGATTAAAAAAAATGCTCACATTCTACAAAGACTTAATTTTTTTTTTTTATTCAGACAAAAACTGAGGGAGACTCCAAATGCCAACTAGTGTCCATTTTACTGTACACAGAACAACTAAATGCTACTGCTTTTATTTTATATTATTATATATAAGTTGACTGATTTAAAAGAGAGAGATGTGTTATATGTTTAAAATATTTGGTTGTTAATATAAAGAATATTCATTTGGACACATTGTGTACATTTCTGATGTAATTGAGGGTAAAGTGCAGCCGTAAACATTTGATTCGTGTTTTTTTTTTCAGTCTGAATTGAAATTGAACAGGGTTGCATTAAAGTGCAAATATCTATACCGTTTCATGTTTACACCAGTGGTCCTGTTTCTATATATTTTTAAATAAACAGAATTTAAAATAAGCCAAGTGTGTTTGGTATCCAGCTACAGCACCTGAACTTGAGACGTGATACTTTCAGCCTCGAACTTAATGATCTTGGTTCTCTTCAAGAATTTGTGACAAGTACAGAAATTTGCTGAGTTGTGTCACATATTTCCTCTCATTAGCTTTAATTAGCTCCAGTCCATACACTGCTGCACTGCCTGACTGAGTAGCTCATTAGAGATGGTAGAAAGCTAGTGGATCCAATAATCAGGAGCAGTCAGTGATTTGAGTGACATTCATGCTTGACCTCCTCCCATAGTTCAAACTGACCTATTGTTTACATAAGCAGGCTTCAGGCCTCTTTGGCACAGCTGACTGGACTTTATTCGCATGGCTGCACCATATTTTTTCCCACTGAACACAAGCAATGATGCACTCTTGATTTATGGTTGAAACAGGAAAATGATGAGTGGCAAATGGGCACATCACATTTGCATAGCCTATTCAAAAAGCTCCAGCTTATTAGTCTATGCAAATACTTGTTTTGCGTAAGCTTAGCAAACCACACATAGTCCCCTTGGATGAGTGTTTAATTTGTTTCCTTCTTCTATGCACTGAGCTGCTGTAATGCACAAATTTCCCCCTCGTGGAATCATTAAAGGTTTATCTTATTTGGTTCGATTCAGAGTAAGTCCCAGCATTCACCACTAGAGAGCAGCAGAGTTTGCCTCAAATATTAAAGTAGTTCAAACATTGTGTTTATGTTTGCTGTATTTTGGGTTAATGTGATAGAAGTTTCTGGAAGATTTTGTCTCATTCTCACATATATTTTATGGGTCTTTGTGTGGATCATATGCACTCAAAAAAATGAAATATTCATTCAAACTGCCCCAAAAAGGATTCACATGTGGTGGCCACAACCAATTGTTATCTCCTTACCTGTCCTGGCTGTGTTTTCTTTAGTTTAGTTTATTTCTTGCTAGTGTCACTACCAGTAGTATTACCAATACCTGCAGCCCATTCATGTTGCACAGGTAATCAAGCTCCTCCAGGATAGCACCAATCAGAAGCCCCAACACACTGATCACGCACCAAAATCTAATCAAACAACAAATTTTTACCAAAAGAAACAATTCAAGTCATCACTTGCAACAAGTTATTTTTGGCTGCTCCCTTATTCACAAGGGGTTGCCACAGAACGTAGCTCTGCATGTTTGGTTTATCAAATTTTTTACGGCGGATGCCCTTCCTGATGCAACCCCAAAGGGAGAGGAGCAAAAAAACCCCACTCGAACAAGTTTTGAAAAAACTTAGTAGAACATGTTTGTTGGTAAGGTGGTAAGCTAGCCTGAGTGAGCCTGAGTGAAATTAGGCATAATTTATTTTTGGACATCCTCTATAGTTCAAAGCATCTCAAAAACAGTGACGTGAAATGGGCTCCAAATAAAGATCAAGCATCATTTTCCAATCTTCCTTTCCATCCCTCTCAGTTGTGCATTTCTGAGACGCCACCAACTTTGACGCAGTGTTAGTATTTGATGTCCTCGTGATGAGAATGGGCTGAAAGAAAGCACACAGGCAGACCCAGAGAGAGCAGCAGAAGATTGGATCTCACAATCCTGAGTAAAACCAAGAGAAAAAAACTCACTTCAGAAACTGAATATGGGTACTACAGGAGACTGGAACAATGCACACATTGTCAAACTTACAAAAACTCTGTTACGTTACCTCTTCTTTCAACAGGACTCTTGAACTATTTGGGAACTGTGGAGATCGATTCCTGTGGTTTTGAAAGCAACATGTTTTCTGTTGTTGCTTTGGCAGCCAGCCAGTGTGAACCCTCATTGTAAAGATACAGTTGCTGTGGTCCATTAGCTTTCTAAAGTGTTCTTTTTTGAGTGTGTTGGGAGAGAGCAGAAATTTGATGGCACTCAGCTGTGAAGTTACAAAATCACAGTTGGCGTTTGATAAGTTGAGAAGTTAACAGGGAAGTCCAATTGAAAGAAAATTAAACGGTACACACAAAAGGCACAGAACTGTGGACATCATCCACAGTATATTTAAATTATATTTCAAGTAAATACACTTAAAAAATCCTGGGTGTTATCTCTGTACTATTTTGAATGAAATGCAGGGTTTAAATTATCCTTTTTTTATTAAAGGGTCACAACCTTTTCAGAAACAAGGGTGTATAATAAACCAAGTGGATTAAATGTTTTAGGTGTGGATCTTAGCTATTGGCTAAAAGACCTCCACATTTTCTTCTTTATCAATAAGAATAATAAGAATTAGTCTGAAATACACTAACTGCCAACTTCATTAGGTACATCTGTTCAACTGTTTATTAACGCAAACATCTAATTAGCCAATAACATGGCAGCAACCCAGCGTATTTAGGCATGATGACATGGTCAAGATCACCTGCAGAAGTTCATACCAAGAAGAAAGGTGATTTGTGCTGGTCTATATCAGAAGCTGCTGCTCTGCTGGGAGGTTTCCCACCCAACCATCTCCAGGGTTTACAGGAGATCTCCAACATTTCCAGTGAGTGGCAGCTCTCTGAGTGAAAATGCTTTGCTGATGCCAGAGGTCAGAGGAAAATGGCCAGACTGCTTCAAGCTGATAGGAAGTCAACGGTAAATCAAAGAGGCACTTGTTACAAGCAGAAGAGCGTCTCTGAATGCACAATATGCTGAACCTTAAAGCAAATGGACTACAGCAGCAGAAGACCTCTCCAGGTAAGAACAGGAAACTGAGGCTACAAATCACACAGGCTCACCAAAAAACAACAGTTCAAGCTGCTACTGCTGGTGTAATGGTGGATAATTTCTTGACACACATTAGGCCCCTTAGTGCCAATTGAGCATTGTTTAAATGCATAGCCTACCTGAGTATTGTTTTGCTGATTTTTCCACTAGGATAATGCACCATGTCACAAAGCTAAAATCATCTCAAACTGTTTTCTTTTTTGTCCATGTGCCAACATGGACAAAAATCTGTGAGGAATGTTTCCAGCACCTTGTTGAGTCTGTGCCACAAAGAATTAAGGCAGTTCTGAAGGGAGAAGCGCTCCCACTTGGTACTAGCAAGCTGTGCCTAATAATGTGTCTGTTGAGTGTATAATCACAAGGCAAACAAATCATTTTCTGGATCCAGCATCACAAATTATCCATTTTTATGTATTTTCCCAGGGGACTTTGGTAAAAGGCAAAAAGAAGAGTTGATCAAATTTAAAGTGGGCATATTATAATGTTCCTCGTTTTCTGGTATGTAATGTTCATATTAAACATGTCCAAAGTTTCCCATAATTTGGTCAATATATGCAAAGGTACTCCCAATAATCAATAGGCTTAGCCTTCAGACTGCTGTAAACACAGACATTTGTTTCCACTCTCGGCTCTGTATGATGTCAGAGCGAGGGTATAACATGGTTATGTTGAGCACAGAAACCCCACCCATTTGCTTTTCTGCTGTTTATGTGGGGCAGCCAATAAAAGGAAATTGGTTAATGAGTTGGATAATATATATGTATATACTTTGGCTTAATAGGAAACACCGGTACCAGGTAACTTCAGCGAGATCAGCCATGCTCTAAAACAAGGGTACTGTAGCCACTACATGTTATCACTGATAACAATCAGAGCCATTACATGACATGAGGCTTGTATTGCTACACAACACGCTCAAAAAGCTCAATGTGCATGTGTTCACACATTATAAATCAGCTTCATAGCCTAAAGCATTGATGTATAGAGCATTTTTCACCCAATGAAGTCATTCTCAGAGAGCAATCTCTATTTCAGACTCTATCATTTGTCAGCTGCTCTGTCTCTCCATCAATCACACTCAACCATCCTGTCTCGTTCTCTCACTCTTTCATTGTCTCCCTGTTTACGTCAACATTTCTATCTGTCATTCTGTCGAATTATCACACAAAAACAAACAGCGTTGCCAATGGGCAATTGCTGAAGGTTGGAATCGTCAATGTGTGAGGTTAAAAAAAATAGCTCTTATCCACACATTCAATCTCTATTGGAATTGGAGGTAATTCCCTGAGGAATCAATAACAAATCCTCGCTGTCTGGAGAAGGTATTGCTGTTCAGGAAAAAAGATAAACTGTTTGACATTCCCTACGTGACCGTCACGAACCCGTCTGACTGTCCAGTGTTCTTTGATATGCATTTAGTTGGATTCAAAATATGCATAAATAACCAAGATGAAAGTCTTGTCCACATCAATAGCATGTCTTGTCTCACCTTGAAGATCACGATTCATGAACGCATGAATTACCATTAATTCATGATGGATGAATTACCTCTTGATGGGCTCCATGATATATTTTTAATTTGGAAAATGACTTAAAACTGTGTAATCGGATCTGTGGGCATAAAGACATTAACCTAACAGGACACTTCTCTTGTGTTGGGATGGAACAGTTTAGCCCTTCTACTGTGTTGCCAAAGAGGTTTATATACATCCAGTAAAGATGATTTTATATGGAAAACAAACCATCAATAAAAATAGTTTTTTATGAATCATTTTGCCACATGAAGGTTGGTATTAAGATACATACGCAGGAGAACAGGTGTATGCACGCTTTTGTAGCAGCAGAAACCTCATAGAGAATGTAGATGTAGAACTTTGTTGATATGTCGCGAGTAAATTGCCGCTGGGGGCTCGTCCAGCTGGGAGCAGACCCCGAGACAGAGCAGCATATTGTCACATACTGACGCTACCCTTCTCGTGGTATTTTAACACATCAGCATCAATTCAAGACATGAGCAAGAGTGCAGTGGAGGTTTAATATTAGCTGGTTTGACTTACTCATCTATTTGCTGTGTAATTTATATTTTTGATTGAGCAGACGTAAAAACACCACTTTGGCTGAAATTTTTCAAACCTCTCTGAGAAAGAATCAGTAACATAAAGCTGTTCAACTATTCCCAACTATTACTGGATTTACAGACAGTTAAAAGATTAAACGTTGTGCTAGAGGACAGACAGCAGGACATGCAAAACAAACATGATTCAGCCTCCTTTGGGATGATGAATATTTCAAGTAGGTTTTGCAGCCATACAGCCATTAGTGACTCTGTGTGAACAGCTGATTGTATGGCCACAGGGTTGTACTGCATGAGAGATCAAAGACAGACCAAAATAGACAGGAAACTGATGCATAAAAGCAATGGAATCCAAGGTTTGATTTGAACAATCATGCACAGAACCTCCTTCAAGATTTTGCTCAGTAATGGCCATAATCGAAAGGTCAAACGTCATCATAATTAGTATGACTCATTTAATTATGGAACAGAAATATCTATGACCAATTTCTTGGTAATTCAACCATGAGAGCTCCAGTAAACTGACAATTTGTCCAGTGGCAACACTTCAAGAAAGGTCACAGAGTGTCCAAAATACAAGACCTTCATCTTCTGTAGAGCATAAATGTTCTTATGGTTTTCATATTTTTGTAAAATCAGACCAGTGTACTCAGGACTCATTGTTCAAGTGCCCTGAATATTTGAGCAGATGTTTGGGTACATACACCTAGAGTACAGTCAAAAACTGGAGAAAGTCAAACTGTACAATTATCTATCTGTTCTTCTTATTTTACACATGATATAATTTCGGATGCATGATCCTGATACTACAGAGAAATCTCTGCGCAGCAGTTAAAACTTCCTTTGTTTGTGTCAGACTCCTGCCACCTGTCAGTGAAATATTAATGACAAAAACAGCTTTTCCAGGAAATAAGTGTGCAGTCAACAGCACCAACTACAGTCTGAATTTAGCGCCATGATAATTTCCCAAGTGGTAACATGCCCACACACATGCTAAGCACACAGAGGAGCGAAACAAACATAAAAAAGTCAACATTTTATTCTAGGCCCTACTCCATTATTGATGACAGGCGGCAGAGAGGAAGGGTGGATGTGGGATAAAGCACAGTGATATCAACTAAAATAGTGAGAAGTTAAGACAAAGAGAAAAATATATTATTCAGCTGATTCCTCGTCATGTTGCCAAGCAGTTATTGGTGGAATTGAATGAATGACTAAATGTTATTTTAACATGTAATGGGACTGCAGTTTGACTTCTTGAGAAGCCTCAAACTATATTATGAAAACAATTACCCATTTAATATACTGGACATAAAGTAATTCCATGGTTACTTTTGCAGAGATACACAAGTGAAAGCACAGATATGTCAAGAGAAAAACATCCAATAAGCTCATGCCAAAGTAGTGCACAGTCCTTCTTAGAGAATTGTGGTATGGCTAAATTAGTATTCGTACAGTAATATGGAAATAGAATTATAATGTTATTGCTGCTCATAGTGAAGCTAATATAAACTGTTGTGTATTGAACCTTATGTGTCCTGCTTTGCATGTAAAATCTTTAAAAAAACAAAAGAACAAACTTCCGCCTGCTCCCTACCCTCACTGCAGATAACAGTGTCGTCTGTAAACATCACAGACTCCTGCCTGAACTCCTCTGTCAGTCAGTCCATCACCATTCAGTTCAATACAGTTTTATTTATTTAGCACCAAATCGCAACAAACAGTTGCTTCAAACTGCTTTATACAGTATTGTAAGGTAAAGACCATACAATGATTGCAGAGAAAACCCAACAGTCAAAACGACCCCCTATTAACTCCAACAGCTGGTGGGACTTCTGCTGGAAGACCATTGTCCGCTTCTTCATAACACCGAAACAAAAGTCAAAATTCACGGCTACACCTGCATCCTGTTGGCGGAAATGTGGAGAAGCCATAGCAGACCACGGACACATATTCTGGTCCTGCCCATCTATTCAACCTTTCTGGGTAGAAGTAAAGAAGGTGATTTCCAAAATATTGGGCTTCAACACCAGCTGCTCATTCACACGAATGGTTCTGGGGCACCTTCCGGACGATCTCACGCCAGACAATGCTTATCTCCTGAAGATCCTCCTGGTATCTGCTAAAAAGGCCATAACCAAAAAATGGCTATGCAAGGAACCCCCGACGGTGAGCCTCTATATCTCCATAGTGGAAAACATTAAGCTAATGGAATGCATGACTTTTAGTCTACGACTGCAGAGGGAATTGAGTAAGGGACGCTGGAAAAAATGGCAGGACTTCATACACCTTACACACAGTGACATTGTTCAATAACCAATGCGGATTGGATGCAAGGTTTTCAATACTTTGTGTACTTGACTGTTGTTTTTTATTCTTTTATTGATCATTCTCAAACCTCATACTGTTTCTGACTGTTCAAAATGTTATAAATAAAAAGTAAAAAAAAAAAAATAAAAAAAAAAACAACCCCCAAAAAACAAATAAGTTAAAGCACGTAAAGAGGTA